>CM043016.1:48990787-49135780 GCA_023690525.1 Holotrichia oblita | reverse complement strand
CTCAGCACTTACCATAATTAAAAAAGTTTGCAAAAGTTACATCCACCCCATTCCCTTCTCAGAAAAAAGAAACCATTAACTTATCGCCTTATACGTATACACATTGAAGGTGAATGAAAGATTTATAACGGTACAAAGTATGCTGAACCTAAATCGTTGCAGACGACAAACAAGGAAAAATATTGGCACTGTGACAGAACGAGAATAATGGTGAAAAAACAGTGATGTGTGATCAGTTTAGTAAATTTCCTCTGGTGTATATTAATCAACATGCATCAGTACCATTGATGTAGAGAGGAAAGGCATTAGTTTCATCCGAATTAACAGGCTAAGTTGGACTTCCGCATGCTAGTCAAGTAATGAAAATGATTGAGCAACCTAAAGTTTATCTTTATTGTTTTTTTCCGGTTGAACTAATGTTTTATAGGACACCCTTATAATTGATCGTGATGTTAATGGTTGCAGGAAATACAAAGGAGGATTATTTATTTAGATCCGTAAATTTCGATGGAAAATGGCGTTGGAAAAACAATGGTAAAAATTTTAAATGGAAATAATTATCACAGCTAGAGGGCAAGCGAAGTTAAAAACACCGTATAAAAGGCAAATTTTCAGAATATTGATTGCTACATTGTATCTTTTACGACTGATATTTTTACCCCTGATAACATCAGTGTCAACATTTAACTCTCTGCTGTTATCGCCAGCAATTATATTTTCACATTTAGATAGCGTAAACATTACTATAAATAGTTATTATTCTCTGTTTCAAATACAAAGTGAATTCAGTCGTGTACTGTCCACAAAGCGATGCCTCCTGTTACCCACTTTATTTTCCTTTGTAATACTGAGAAAAAGTATGAAGCTTTATGAGCTTTTGTTTGCGTTGTCGCTAAAATCATTTTATTCATTTTGTCGTATATTGCACAGAGCAAACTCAGATGAGATAGGTGTAGGTGAGACAAATGTTACTACTTTACACTACTACTAAATTTGTGCTGTTTTATTTGACGTGAGAAAATAATGACAAATAAGCTAGTCATAAAGAATACGTACGATATTCGCTCTCAAATGAGATACAAGGACGCTCAGAATTTTTCTTCCAAAGTAGGTTTTTTACGCATCTGTTATAAATTATTTTCTCCACAACAGATACTTCTTTTGATAGGGTTACAGCTTATGGGACTTTTATCACTAATTTGATGTATAAGTAGTTCAAGAGTTTCGTTTCTTGTTAACAGTGTATAGGTAGAATCAATATTGTAGGAATTTGTGATTTCCATCTGTGGCACAAAGCGCCAGTGGACTATAAATTAAGAGCCAAATTAACAGTTATAGTAATTAGAGAACGCTTTCGTTTCAAGCGATACAAGTTGATCGAATTATAGCAATTACATTTAAGTTGTGTTCTAAGAATTTTCAACGATATCAAAGGTTAAATTGAAAATATGATTATGATTAATATGAAAGGTAGGTACCTACCATTAATTGCTGAATTAATTGAAACGGCAACAAGCTCGGTCATCTTTTGCTCGAAATATCCTCCTGTAACATTAAATATGTATTACGACTTAAAGATGCATATTGTTACGCGTAAACTGACGTAATATGCTTAATATTGACAATTCTGAAACGAAATATACATAATTCGTATTGTACAGGGTGTTACATACCATTCCCTCCGTCTATGATACATAAACACTAAAAATTTCACTTTGAGATTTTAGTTACATATACAGAGTGATAAGGAGCACATTTTAAAATTATTTGCAATTATACAGGGTGATTAAAAAAGTATAACATATCGAAGTTATGTGACTTTTAATGAAATATGTTATAATCTGTGCCATATGCAGATTCTATAGTGGTGATAAGTTAAGTTAACTTTGCTATTTACCTTGCTACCTATTTATTGCCAATTTCGAGAAAATTTAATTTTTACGAAAATGTAGCATTGTCCGAAAAAATTAGAAAATCCTGATTTACAGCAAGTCATTTTGACATATTGTGCTCCCAATAAACTGGTCGAGTATTTTCATATTCATTATATGGCATTCAGCAAAACACAAAAAACTTAACTGAACTGGTACAGACTGCGTTTATTTAGTATTTTATTAGTGTGAATGCAGGAAAAAGTCTTTTCATGTACGTTATTTGTACAATATTTTTTGTAACTAACAAAATTTTATCACTTGTATAAATAAATAAATAAAGTATTTAATCGGTACTATTTTTTTGCGGAGTAATGAATTTGCTAACTGTCAGGTGTAGTCTATCTATCTATCTATTCAATTAGGGTTGGACACCTGTAGTCCAAGTACTGGGTGCTCTTTGTACTATTTGAAATCCCCATTTCCAGTTGAGATGTTCACTGTCCTCTATAATGTCCAGTAACTTGCTCATTGGAAACTTGAGTATCTTCGTCTTTCAGTAGATTCTTACCGAAATGTCACTGCTTGAGTACCTTCAATTCCTCACATGTGCAGATCACATGTCAAGTAGTATTACAAGGTGTATGAAATAATGTTCATATATGATTTTTGGTGATGAAATGCTTGAAATGCTTTATATTAAAAAAGACAAAAATGCTATCAACGACAGAAGTGATATTCAATATCTTAGCAGCACCTAATTACTACTAGATTATATCTTTCTATTATTCTGGAATTGAATTCTTTTTCTTGCACCCTATATATAATCTGTAATATAAAGTAATATAAGACAACTTTTTTAGACTACCAATCTGTTTTTTTTTAATTATTTTATTTGTGTAAATGTACACCACAATTGGAGTGCTTAGTGAAGGCACCCCACAAATGAAACTAATACCGTCACAATTGAGCACAAATAAAGCACAATTGACACCTATTTTATACTATATAAATTGTAATTGGAGGGGACTAACTTTAAGCGGTAAGTACTGTTTGCTGTTTCAGGCGTTCCTCTGATTTATTTCACATTTAGTTATTGTTCTTGTTTTCGAAAAATAATCAATTATCTAACTAAAGGAGGATAAGATTGAGTTAATCTTTACTTTTACTGACGTTAATAGATACTATCACCAAGCCGTCAGAATTTTCAATGAACACTTTTCAGATTGCAGTATTGCGAAACTATAACCGAAATTGTTTGACAAAATCCGAATTATTTGCATAGTAACTGTTTAAGTTACCAATGCATAGTTTTCATAAATAGTCAAAATCGTCATGTTTTGCGAGAAGATCGTTCCCAATTTCCACTCACAATCAGTGTGTGGGCGGGAATACTGGGCAATCACATAGTTAGTCCAATATTTATGGAACAAACCCTTACTGCAGAGTTGTACTTAAATATTCTTGAGGAAATATTATTATATATTGAATATTTTAGGTTTTTTGATCGATGTGAGCAAATCATCTACATCACAGTACCTCCTACTTTATATCCAGTTGAAGCACTAACAATGCAAGCTTTAATAGTACATACATTTGTTAAGAACGGAGAAGGTAACGAATAAGATCCACTTAATGAACAGGAAAATATCGAAACAGCATAATATTATGCATATAAAATTTTGCGGAAAAGTGCATTCCTGGAAAAAATGTAACAAAATATGCATCATTAGTTTAATGCATTCTAGTCCAGACCATACAATTTTATAACAAAATTTTATAGATTTCCAAACGATGAATGTAAGTTTGTATAGGAACTTAGATCATTACATTTTTAAAACTATATTTCACTATAAAGGTAAATATTTATTCCAATTTTTTTTAGAACTAATCCGCTTTTATTACTCCAATATTGAAGCATAAATTGTTTACTGTAATAAAACTTTAATCTAATTAGATTGTTATTTCGTATTCAGTATGTATATTAATTGCCCAGATAATTATATAATTTAATTTAAGATGATTTAATTCGCATTTTTGTATTAAATTGAACTATAGATCAAATGAATATTTATTTACTAACAATTTGTGAAATAATTATCTATTTATTCTATTTATATACACAAATACTCATTTGTCGATAGTAATTGTCTAATTAAAGACGATCTTCATTCATAACATCCATTTGAATACGTTCTTAGACGGGAATTGTCGCGTAGCAACAGGTTTTTTAGCGAATATGAATGTAGCTGTGCTTTCTCCAAAGTGCTTTGAATTTTACAAGCTCATTGCCATCTGTATTTACAATAGAACCCTCCCGCGACGCGTACTCTAAACACGTCAGTCATTGTCAACATTCATTAGCTTACAGTCGGTTTTCTTCGCCAACAATTTTCGACGCTCTCAAATGTTTGTAACATATACAAGGGCAGTTCAGATATTATTATCCCTAACATAGAATGAACGGCTTGGAAACGCCAGATCTCAATTTTCCCCTTCATTTTTCATTGATGGAATTGCCCAGTTCTGAAATTAAAACAGCGTAATATTGCCCAGTTATAGTTTGATCACGTGGTAAAACGTCTATAAAGATAATTCCTTCGGCATCCCAAAAACTGTGGTCATGGTCTTTCTCGCAGATGCTGTTGCACGAAACTTTCGGGAGGGTGGCGAACTCTTTGATTCAGGATTATAATGGTAAACTCAAGTATTATCCGCAGTAACGAATATTGCTAGGAAGTGTTCAGAATCTCGCTTAATGATAGCCATATTCGTCTGTGAAGTGACCTGCCCAATGTGGTTTTGCTCTGGCGTCTATATTTTCGATACCGATCGTGCAACCAACTTTTCGGGACCTAATTCTTTATGTAAAATGGTTTCTACGCTATCTATTGAAAATCTGGGTTATGAATTTCACAGTGATTTGTTTTTAAAATAATTGTACATTGCTCGTGTTGCAAACACGTTTTCCTTACTCATAACATCCTTCCGTTTAATTTCATCATTTCTGTAACTTGACTTTAGTTCTGATAATATAAGACATGTGTTTTGCGTAACATGATTGATTGACTTGGTTTACAGATGAAGCCAAAACATTTTATAAAGTTATATTACGTGAGTATAACAAGGAGTATGGATACCAGCACAAAGTGACGCATAATTAACATTTTTTTAAATTTATTTTTCTCTTCGGAGAAACTCGGCCCAAGGAAAAGAACAAAAATTGTTCAATTTTGAAAAGTAACATTCGATTATTCTGGGACAATGCGTACATTGTAAGTTCAATTGGTATCGATTGGTTGGGAGCGTTTTCACCAAAACGAGGGATTTGCTTTGAGGAAAGGAAGTATCGAGGAAAAAACCGAAACTTCTATCAGACGACGTTCTTAATAGTTAATGGTGGTCTAATTTTTCAGTACAAATTACAATTAGTACATAAATTAAAACAAAACAATCCTCAAAGATGCAAAACATTAAACCAAACTTTCTCAAAAACGACGATGAAGAAGTGCACTGTAATGGAAATTTGTCAGCTGCTGGCTTGTCCGAACTTGCACTTTCGCCGTGCTGAATCACACTGTGTATGCAGTGCGCTTCTTGAATTTTTCGAACCAGCGTCTGTTGGCTTTAAAATCACTGAATACAGTAGAACTTGCGCCATACATTTTTTTAATGAGGTCAGTATACAGTGCGTTTTTTTTAACTGTTGCCATAGGGAATTGCATGGTAAAAATGATACCCCCTGTTAACTTATGATGCAATGCAGATTTGGTGCTAATTTTTCTTTTAATAATAAATCTTCAATTACACTACAAAATGCATACTGTTTGAACAACCACAAGCAGTTTTATTTGACTAATTTTACTCTTCAAACTTGAAGGTAATGAATATACATAATCTGACAGATCAAGTTCTGCCAAATAACCGGTTATTATGAACAATTGTTTAAAAATGTTTTCACAACTAAAGAAAGGGTTGAACTTATAACAGCATTCATTAAAGGTATGTCCAGTGAAGAAATCAGCCAGAATCTTGCTACTGCATATCCCAATCGCTCTATTCCGAGTAAAACTCAAAATCAAATATTACAATGCTTTTCGTGCTACGGGTTGCTTAAATCATGAGCACAACAAACGGAAAAGAAACTCGTATGTTGTTACAGAAGATTTAAGAACGAATATCTGTATGCCGGTTGAAGAAAAAGACTTCTCTGGCAGACGAATTTCACACTTTAAGAAGCAGCTGCTTTAAAGCCTTGAAAATGGAAAAGTTGAGGTCGTACAAAATTAAAAATGTGCAGAAACTATTGCCTTGTGATTATTTTCCAATAATGGAATTCTGTGAAGTCTGGATGAAAAAAATTAAGGAAAATCGAAATATTTTAAATAACATTCTATTTTCTCACAATTCCTGCAGAACATAAGAAACACATGCGCAATATCGTGATAAAGTTAACGTGTGGGTGTGAACTTTAGGGAATCGTTTAGTAGGGCCATTTTTTATTGACGGAAATTTGAACCAGCATAAATACATAGATCTTCTTCGAATCTAGGTAGGCCATCAGGTGGATGCTTTGAGATGTAACGGAGCAATAATATTTCAACAGGATGCAGCACCAACCTATTCTGCTGCCATCGTCAGAGAGTTTTTAAACGAAACATGTCCTGATAGTTGGATTCGCCAATATGGCCTATTCCATTGGACTGTTCGAAGTCCTGACCTAACACCACTCGATTTTTTCTTATGCGGGCATTTGGTAACACAAGTTTAGGACCTGATACAAGGTCAACCAGAAACTGTGGAGGAACTAAGGGCAAGAATAATTGAAGCTTGTAAGTCCATTACAGTGCGAACTTTATAAAACAACCGAAGACATTGTCAAGATCGCTTGGCGCATTGTCTAGCAGTCGAAGGAAAACACTTTGAACAATTCCTTTGATAATTACTAATAATCTTTGTAAGTTTGTTGAGTTATTTGTGCTTTAATGGTCTCTACGTTTTGTTTTTTATAGATAAATGTTTACATGTTCTGTCTTCTAAAAGCTAATATAGTCATAGCCTCGAAGAGATTTCGGTATTTATTTTTTAAAATACCGCCTGCTAGAAATGATTGTGGCAAGAAAACACAAAAATATTTTTTTCAAAACTTTTTGCGCAGTTTAGAATATTGAATTGTAATCTATCCGATAGTTTAAAGAATCTGCCAGTTTTGTTTCAAAAATTGTTTAAATATTTTCATCGGAAAAAAAGTTGAATTTTTACCATGCAATTCCCTATGGCAACAGTTAAAAAAACGCACTGTACAATTTTCTGGCCTTTTCACATGATAGCCTCCGAAACAGAATCACCATCCAACTGTTTATAATTGATCCAAATTAGTAACAGTTATTCCACATCTTCAATTTATAACTCAAAAACCGTAAAATATAGAAGCTAATATGTCTAAAAATCAATGATATAGAATTATTAAGTGTATTTAAATATGCAATAATATATAGCGTGTTCCATTAAAAAAACTGACTTTCAACGACGTAAAGTTCGTTGAAATGGACGTTAATTTTGGACGACCCTGTATAAATTTTGATAAATTTTAGGACGTAAATTTGATGTCTGCTGTTTCGCCTAATAACATGCCAAATATGAGGTCTTTAGCTGCAATGCTTTCAGAAATACAGAATTTAGAACATAATGTTGCAATTGGCCCTATATTTGAAAAATTTGAATAACTCAAAAACGGTTGATTTTTGACATAGCATGTCCTGGTAAGTTTTGATGCATAATTGTATGCCCGATGCAAAAAACTCATAAAACAATATACCATGCTATTTAAATTAAGAAAGTTGACGGCAACTTCCGGTAAACCGGAAGTGGTACAATGGCGCAAATAATTTTGCCGATGAGTCTAGATGATATCAGTTATAACTACAAGTTTTCAGAAATGTTGAATTTCAAGAACATCAAAAAGTTCTAACGAACCAGTTTCGTGAATGACCCTGTATATAAATATAAATCAAAAACGGTACTACAACTTACTACCTTACTATCGATAATTGAGAAAAATCTGAGGAAAGGAGGGAGTTATAGAATATGGTCTCGAGAAAGCATACTAGAAGCTAACAATGGGCGCCATTTGTCTAATGTTACCCAACTGCTTCATTTTCTCCTGTTTCTGCAACAAATTGTACTTCGTGTGCTGAAGCTGATTTTTGAAACGCCATTTTTCAAAGAAAAACAATACTTCATTATTGAGCAGACACAATTATATTTTTCAGAGCATCATACATTATCAATAACCTCTTTCTTGTCAAATACTTGAATGTTATGCTATTGAAGTAACATCCTTAGTGCACACATCTTAGTGTAAGTTTTAATCTATTTATTGAGTGCTTCTCATTGCTGTTGGTTTCTATTGCAAAGTAAAAAAAATTGTTTTGTAGTGATTTTAATATCATTTATTTCCCAGTTGTTGTTTATCACAAGGTAGGTAACAGCCTTTATATATACCTAGATTTTATACCTGCAAGTTTCCTACAACGTATATGAAATATAATGCGACGTACCAGATACTTTAATGCAATTCTTCAATGGTTAACTTTTCATGAAATACACAAACTTTCACTTACCACAGAAATTCAATACCTATGTAATATGTTACTACTGTTTACCTGACTAAATGACAGTTTGAAAATGTAGTTGGCTGAGAAGGGTCCGGGGTCAACTACCACCTACGGTAACACACAATTTCTATTGTTGAAATATTGATTAGTTAAAGGAGTAAACACCTCAAACATAAGAAGTAACAAATACATATAATATAACTACCCTACAATTTAATAATTTTTATATACAGGGTGTCCCAAAAATACACCGACAAACTTTAAGGGGTGGTAGAGGACATCAAAACAAACATTTTTTGTTGAGTAAACATATGTCCGCAAATGAGCCGTTATAGAATAAAACAGGAAAAATGGTTTTCTTCTACGTGTGTACAACTCGCCATTATTCTTGCTAAGAGATCTTCCTCATTACGGATAGGCGTTTCGTAAACTAAAGATTTGAGATAACCCCAAAGGAAAAAATCCAGGAAGTTGAGATCGGGAGAACGCGCTGGCCAGGCCACGGGACCTCCTCTTCCAATCCATCGGCGGAAAAATTGCTGGTCTAGATGTTGGCGCACGTTTAAACTAAAATGCGGAAGTGCCCCATCATGTTGGAACCAAATGTTATTTCTAATGTTTAAAGGGACGCTTTCCAATAATAGAGGCAAAATATTTTGCAGAAAATTCAGATAAATGTCTACGTTCAAACGAGCAGGCAGCAAGTGAACTATTAGGTTCTCTCCAACAATACCAGCCCACATGTTAACACTAAATTGTTGTTGGTGTCTTCTAGAGACCACAGCGTGAGGATTTTCATCATGCCAAATGTGACTGTTTCTACTATTAAAAAAACCATCGCGCGTGAAACATGCCTCATCAGAAAACAACACTACTCTCCCAAAATCAGGTTCGTTGTGACCCAAAAACCATTGGCAAAAACCCAATCGATGTGGATAATCTTCAGGATTTAAAGCTTGTACGCGTTGTAAATGGAAAGGGTAGAGAAGTTGTTCATGAATAACACGGTGTACCGTCGACTTCGATGATCCCATATGGTGTGCAATTGCGCGAACACTTGTAAATTGGTTTTCTTCAACGCGGTGTAGAACCTCTTCTTCAAATTGAACCGTACAAGCTGTTCTAGGACGACCACTACCACCAGGACGTTTTAGGTTCCCACTTTCTCTAAGGCGACGATGGATGGAAGCAAAGGTTGTATGATGAGGTTGCCGACGGGCCGGATACCTTTGTTCATACAAGCGTGCTGCTTCTCTTCCATTACACTGTGCTGCACCATAAGCAAGATGCATATCGGCAAGTTCTTCAAATGAGTACTTATCATTCATTTTCAATATAAATTTTATATTAACAATCAGTACCTAAAGTAAATGTAATGATGACAACTAAATATCACAAATAATTACGTCTATCTCAAAAGCGACATCTATCGAATGTTTACTATGATAAAGAAATGTTTCTCTTGGCCAAGAAAAACCGTAGGTACATCGACAAATTTTTAACAAAAGATAGTTGCGTCCAATTAAATCAAGAATTAGTTTAGTTATTTAGATGATTTAAAACAATTTATTACTCTACAGCCCAAACGACCCATTTGCGGACATATGTTTACTAAACAAAAAATGTTTGTTTTGATGTCCTCTACCACCCCTTAAAGTTTGTCGGTGTATTTGTGGGACACCCTGTATAATGTAAATTGTAGCGTTATAACAAAAACTATGTACTTCCTTCCGTTTTTACTCTTCTTCTCTTCATTATTTCTACATTTTTTCCCTGTTCACTGTTTCTTATGTCAGTCTGCGTCGTCTTTTAGTATATCTAAGCTAGGTTACTCACTGTGGTCTGGTAGATTCTCTAAATATCGTTTTTATTTCTAAATTAGTTCTCCTCTACTCTGCCTCTCTTCCTTCATTACATTATTCTATACTCCCATATAACCGACATTATTTCATTGTTAGATGAATTTGCCTTGCTGACTCTGGTGTATATTTATTTTCATTAATTAGATTTTATATATTTGAAAAGAAAATACAACTTTTCGAACCATAGGAATTTCTCGTAAAAATGCAGATTTTGGGTTTTTGGCATTTGTCGAGGTGAAATAGTCACATTCGTAAATACATTCTGAAAGCTGAGAAAACTTGCTATCGGATAAAGAAATAGTCGCGGAGTTTCACATTGTTTGGTTATTATTTATACTGGTTATTATTTATACAGGTTATTACTTATACTGGTTATTATTTATAATGCTTATTATTTATACATCTTATTATTTATATAGGTTATTATTCATACAGGTTATTATTAACTACTGACAATATTACGTTATAAGTTTTTATATTCAGTATGCTGTTTCTTACTACTTTTCTAATTATATTACACGATTCCAGAATAGCTACCTTCTGGAGCTGCTTATAGATGTTTGGTGCTGTCTATCGTGTTTGGAGAGATTCGTAAAGCTTCTTGGGGATTTCTCCAGTGGCTCCTACGACGACCGGTACAACGATAACTTTTTCTTGCTGCCAGACTTCCCGAAAGTCCTGCGCCAAAGGTAAGTGTTTTTTGATGTTTTCCCTTTGTTTTGTTGTGATGTTCAAGGGGGCTGGTACCGCTATATCTATGAGGTATGTGGTCTTTGATTGTATATCTGTTAGAGTAATATCTGGTGGATAGTCCTATCAGTCTGGAGCGTCATGTTCCAGTATATTTTCCCTTCTACCTGTCTTTGGTGTGATTCAAAATCAATATCTAGAAGACTGACCCTTCCGAACTTAATTATGTGATAAAAATTGAAATAGTAACGGCCATTTTGAACATTGTTGTACTGTAGTACTAAGGGAAGGATCGTCAAAGTTACAACTAAGGGAGATATTACCAAGTACATTCATATTACTTTAATTCTAGTAAGATTTCAAGTTGTGTTTATTCCATGAACATTAACTGTGGTCGGTGCAACCTTTCTATTACAAATTTATTGTGTCCTCTACCACTACGGTTTTCTCAGTTAGGAGAAGACTGTAACTGTATTAAAGTTACAGTTACGTATATGTTACAGAGGAACGGCTTATACTGCAGTTACAGTTACATAAGTATTTGGGGAAATAACTGTAACACGAATACAGTACATTATACTTTCATTCAATTCCTGAAATATTTTCACTTGTAGGTCAATAAAACAACAATTAATTAAATACCAATTTATTCCAGAACATATAATATTATATATTATACTGTCATTTTTTCATGGCTAATTTGATATCTTAACAATTATTTTGAAAAAGCTCACCTGTCATTTGAGGTGAAGTGATACGACACGTGGTTGCAGTTCGAATGAATGTCTTTATTTTACTCACGCCAACAAATATATGAATATAAAAACACTTGTTTACACGTTTAACAAATAACACCTATATATACATACGAATATATACAATCGACACATTAGGAACATACCTATATACATACTTACATATGTATTTAAACCTTAATATTAATTATTATAAATATACAACAGAAGAAAGAAGAAGAAAATATTAAATATCTCAGAAATTAACCATTTTAGATATAGGGATTGGTTAATAAAAATGAAAGTACATACAGTGTCCTTCCCTTTCTTAATATAACATACAGGGTGTTCCATTTAAATAACATGAGAGAGTAATGCACTTGTGTTTTGAATCGCCCTGTTCACAGTTTTCGTAATATTGACAAAATATCACTTTGCCATAAAACTGTAAAAATATAAAAAAGTTATTCCAGTACAAAAATAATTTCGAGCTGTTTTGTGTGGAATACACAGGACGTTGAACACGTAATGATTTTCAGACGAAATTGATCATAACTTCTGAAATACTCGATATAACTCAATGAAACCTTATATTGAAGGATTGAGGAAGATATGCTTAATCTAAATTTGAAATAATATATAGTGTGTCCCATTTAAGAAAATGTATGTTTGTTTCACCCTAGCGATATGAAACACCCTGTATATACGAAAATAATTTTAAAATATGTAGCTTAAGATTGTCTATGATTTTTGTACATTTTTTGTAATAATAATTTTGTGATATCTTTAATATTAATGGATATATTGAACTTTGACGCGCTAATGCCTGTATGTAGCTTTAACTGAAAGATTTTCACTATTTAAGTCTGAATTTTCTAGATATTATTTGATCTTTGTTTATTCAATTTCGTTGCATTAAACATTAATTACTTCAATAAAACACTTTTTTATGTCCATACTATAAAATTAGAATGAACGTACGTTAAAGAAATACACTAATAGAAAATAACCAACATTTGCACTTCCATATTAATATACTAATTTCATATAATAAAATCACCATATGGCAGTCAAGCCAAACAGTTTTTAAATGTACGAATAATTCCATATAATAAATAAAGTTAAAAACAATCAAAATAAGTAGTAATACAAATTTAGAATAAAACTCCTGTCTAACATTACAACAGTATGTATAATGAAATAAAATTTTGTCCTATTACTATGTTCATATGAGTGAATCAATTTTTATAAAACCTACCTTTGTCGTAGCGGACGCCGTACCATTATATTATATATTTATAGTAGCATACACCACATAAAAATAACACACCTTTCAAATTCAATGCCGACTTTTAAAAACCTTTCCTCAGGTTTTTGCATATACATCAATCTCCCTCGAGCAAAGTGAAATTAAATAATTCATAAAACATCCAGTTTATCATCATTCACATATCATGTATATACCACCAACATCCTGCCCTTTGGGGAGCTGGAACCACACATCGGAGCACGTATTAAAATTTTTACAAGAAACTCCTACTGCGGTGTACGACTTCGATGGTACGATTATGAGCGGAACAAATTCGAGACTTTACGAGCGGAATATACAATTATATCCTGCAACAATGTTGCTTTATACAGTACGAAAACTGTGTAATGATAAAAACTCACACAAACGCTGAATCAGGTAAACTAATTAATTTAGTGGTACTTAATTTGAAAATATGTATTTTATTACTTCATTGTTACGTTGTACGTTATCATCCAGACCATGTAATTGGTTGCAAATTATATTAAAAAGGAATTAATATGCTTTGCAATTGTGTAGGAGGTATTCATAAAAACTAAAACATCGCACAGACCTTAGAGGGGATTGCTGCTCTATATCGGACGATTCCCCAGATAAAAAAAAATCTAGACTTTATACTAAGGTACTCTTCCAGTCTATAAAGTTCTATCGAAACCAAAGGCTAGCACCTGCTAGTATTACCTTGTAAATACATATAAAAGAAATACGAAAGACGTTGACGAGGATAGCTTATATATTTTTATGTCTGCTTCTATTTTTATTTTTATTTACAACTGTATTTTTATTGCTTCTTTCGAGAGTTTTGTTAAGGATTACGTTAAACACTTTCTCACACTTATTTTGTCTACTTGATATGTAAAATCGGTTCGAGTGTCTGTGTGGCAGACGAGGGCAGTTCAGATATTATTGTCCCTGACATAGAATGAAACGACTCGAATGGAGAGGTGGAATTTTTTATTGCTCAACGTAGTCTCCTAAGACGTTGACACTCTCAGAAAAAAATGTTTTGTCTTGGCCCGCAAAACCACTCGTTCATTTCTATTATCAATGTCTCATTGTTTGGAAAATGAATTAGATGAAGATGTTTTTTGAGTTTGGAAAATATATGGAAGTCACTAAGGGACCGAATCTGGAGAACAGGACGGCTGTTGGAAAATGTCGAAGCCTGCAGCGGCGTTTTCCTAATGAAACAACACATCACGTCCGAGATTTTTCCTTCTTTTTCATTGATGGAATCGCACAGTTTTGAAATTGAAGCACCATAATGTTGCCCAGTTATAGTCTGACCACGTGGTAAAAAGTTTATAAGGATCCATCCCTAAAAATTGTGGTCATGATCTTCATCCATAGTTACGAATCTGTGGCCCGCTGTTACCAACTTAAAGAACAATGATACCGCGGTTGAGGAACATAAAGCAAAGGGCTTGGCTAAAATAAAGTTCTTCACTTGATCTCTTTTTACAAAAGTAAAACACTAAACACTTCAACCCACCAAACACCAAAAACTCTTAACTCAACATCGACACGTTTAATAAAACTGACGCGTTAATAAAACTGACAGTTTTATTATCGCCTTGATAATGACAGCATTGCTGTCGAAACGTGTCGGTGTTTAGTTAAAAAATTTTAGTGTTTAGTGGGTTGAAGTGTTTAGTGTTGGGTAAAGTAGTTTACCCTTGTCAATTATTAAACATGTTTGGAAACATTGATGGCAGCAGAGAAGTGGATTTTAATGTCACAAAGTAATCAAGCTAACCGGTGACAAAATTATTCCCGAGTTGTATTTGGTCCATTTTCACGTAACGAGACTAACGTAGAGGTGAATACATACCTATGGTAAAATGTTGTTATTTTAGAAATGAGATATGCAACATTGTGGGTAAAATTGTAGGTTATGTCGATGTAGCTCAAGATTGTGTGACCATCAGGGAATGGCGAAAAATTTTCTCTATATGGGCATATACAGGGTCGCTGATATGTATGGAAACGGTCGATTATTGGGTAAAATATATGAGAGACTGGAAAAAGTTAAATACAATAGTTTTAGGGTTTTTAAATGCTTATTCGCTAAGAATAATTTTAAATATACAGGGTCGGTGGTAAAGTCGTGGCATGTCAAAGTTACATTTTTTTTAAACGAAACTACCTGTATATTATTACATAATTCAATTCTTTCCTCAATTTTAAGTAAAAATTGTAATACACATAATGCACCTAAATCCAACCGTTTCCGAGTTATCGACTTTTGAAAATATTACTTAAATAAAATCTAGGTATCGCTTGTATTGAAAAAAACAAGTATGTAATTGTAAAATTTAGGTTTACAGTCATACTTTATAAGGTGCGTCATAGCCTACTTAGGTACCTAGATTTTATTTAAGTAATATTTCAAAGATCGATAACTCGGAAACGGTTGGATTTAAGTACACTATATGTATTACAATTTTTACTTAAAATTGAAGAAGGAATTGAATTATCTAATAATATACAGGTGGTTCCATTTAAAAAAATGTAACTTTGACGTGCCACGACTTTACCACCGATCCTGTATACTTAAAATTATCCTTAGCTAATAAGCATTTAAAAACCCTAAAACTTTTGTATTTAACTTTTTTCCGGTATCTCGTATATTTTACCCAATAATCGACCGTTTCCATACATATCAGCGACCCTGTATACATAGCAATGATAATTTTTTTAATTTTAATAAATATTTTATTATTTTAAATTATTTTGAATTATTTTGAAAAAGCTCACCTTTCATTAAGAAAATATTAAATATCTCAGAAATTAAAGATTTTAGGTATAGGGAGTGGTTAATAAAAATGAAAGCGCATACAGTGTCCTTCCCTTTCCTAATATAAAATACAGGGTGTCCCATTTAACTAAGATGAAAGAAAGAAAATTAATTAATTAAGAAAATGTATGTTTGGTTCACCCTAGCAATATGAAACACTCTGTATATACGAAAATAATTTTAAAATCTGTAGCTTAAGACTATCTATGATTTTTGTATATAACATTTTGTGATATATTTAATATTAATGGATATATTGAGCTTTGACGCACTAATACCTCACCCTGTAGGTGAAGCGTATACGACAATATAACAAGCGCGAATGAGCGCTCTCTTCACCTACCTGACTTAAGAGCAACTGCCGCGGTGTTCTGGCCGATCTACAGTTAAATAAGGATAAGTAATACAAAACACAATTTTTCATAAATGTTTATTATTTAACTCAATGTTATTTAGTATACAATTAAAATATCCATTTTCAAAGTAAGTTATTTCTAAAAAATTTTTGTAGTGATATAAATATAGAATTTAAATTTCTTGATCTAAATTACATTAATATTATTAGTTTTAATTTTGGTATAGCCGTGTCTTGACTAAGAAAACAACTCTTGTAAATTCACCAAACAACTTAATCTTAGTAAATCTTGGTATAAATCTAATCAAATTACAGATCACGAACCGTATAACTTTTCACCCCTGCAGCCATATATCTTCTTTTTTTCCGGCTAACATTCTTTTTTGCACACGCATTTAAATATTCAAACTTCATCAGGATCCGAGAGCTCCGCATCCGACGAATGTTCTCTTCGCGTTTTTCGATTGTCGAACAATTCTTCATTATTGGGACGCATCTTGTCGATTCCAACTACTCCATTCTTCGCTTTTCCGGCGACTACGGTTTCATTGGTGGCGTTTTCATCGCTACCCGTATTTTGCACAAATTCTCCCGCTTCCGTTGCGCCATCTACCGTCGGGAGCGCACCGATACCTATGCCATTATGAGCGCCTTCCGTTTGTTCCAAGACGCCAGCAGCAATTATGGCTTTTAGACGTTCCGCCAAGGAAACTAGCTAGTTTGTAAAAAAGAAGAAAAACGTGTATCAGTAAGTTAATCGACACTCCTGCTCGAAAATAATAAATTATCCGCCGTTCTCATAGTGGCATAACAGGTTTATCTACTTTTCCAAGCTCATATAAGAAAGAAAACCCGATTAAAGGAAGCGCGAAAAGGTTTAAGCAGACGCAGAGTGACTATTAAAGGTGACAACTTAAGAATTAATTGACATCGAAACAAAATATAGCACCGGTAGGAATTAAACCTGAGAATTATAACATGAAGCTGTAACAAAAGAACGCGTAAATTCAAGGTGTTTTCTGCTAACAATAACTGCGCAAACCTATTTTCTTGTCTGTGTAGAAATTTTATGTCAAAATGTTTTTATTATTTTTTTTAACCTTACAGATGAACAGGTGCCGGTAAATGTTATGCTTTACAAGGATACACATATTGTAATATTTGCACGAATGGATTTGGATACTGTTAGTACATTCATTTTTGATAGACAGGGAAGAAGCTCTCAAAAGAAATGTTTTAATGTTGATTTTTTAGGAAATTAAAAAAATGTTATAAAGTTACTAGCATATACCTATATCTATTTATTAATAAGATGTGCCACCGTTGGCTTTCATAAAATCGTTCATTCTTTGTGGAATAGATTCGTTTCTGGATAGTTTCCAACAGAATGGTGTCCCATTCTTGTACCAAAACATCCGCCGATTGCTTCAATGATGTTGGCCCTCCAAATCTGCTCTGCACTCGCTGCCCTATAACTCCTTATAATGGTTCAGTTACGTTAAGATCAGGCGATTGGCTGGCCAGGGAAGATGCTTGATGATATGCTCATGCTCTTTAAAGGAAGAATGAAACTTTTTGTCTGTGTGTATGGGCGCGTATGATACGATGAGACCAGCTGAATACCATGATATAGCCGTCCACATTATAACGGAGCCTGTTCCATGCTTGATTGTAGGAGGCAGACAGTCCGGATCATAGGCTTCTTTGGAGGTTCTCATACCACATTCTTCTAATCATCAAGTGCCCAGGTTTTATGATCGTGGCATCACTTTCTTCGCATCTCCCGTTATAAAGAATTTCGGAATTGCAGCCCTACTATGAATGTTAGCTTTGGAGAGTTCCTACCATACTGTTTTTGCAGAATCAGTATTACTCAAGTGAGTGTTTAGTTCTGCTGTCACTTTTGCTTCGATACTTTTCTGTTGTCTGGCTCAATTCTTGTTCAATATGCATCGGTCTCTATCAGTTAACTTTGTGCTTCACCCACTATTCTTCTTCGCCGATGTTGTTTTACCATATTTTGTGAATGCTGTCATTACCCTCAACTTGTTGGTGTTTAGTGGGTTAAAGTGTTTGCCCACCGACAAAAACCTAAACGACCTAAAAGATCATCTCCAATCAGTTTCTGGTGCTTTTGAAACCGATATGGGTGAAATTTTTCGCTTTTAATGGTACGTCAAACTGATGTTCTGCTAACTTCTGCAATTGCCCTAATTTGCTTAGCACTTCTTCTTGGATCTTATATATAAACTAAGGCTGGCAATATTATTGCTTTACTATTCTCGTTTAGGAATGATATGTCGCGACTAGGTTTAGAATATGCCACATTCGCGCCAGACGCAACGAATCTTTCAAGAAGATTCTGAAATGCTGATACGTCTGGATGGTGTCAATCGGGATACTTCTCTTTGTAGACACGCAAAGCCAACAACGGATTCTTTAAACATTCACTAAGAATGAAAACCATATCTACTCATTCATTATTTGGAAAACGTGACAGTTTTGGTTAGACTTTGGAGCTTTTTGGGCAGACCATGTACCAACCTGTACCAACCTGTACAACCTGTACCATTACACAAAAATAATTTTTTCCAATTTTTCTACGACTGTCAAAGAAATATGAATAAAGTCCCTCTGCAATAAGTTTCTTTAAAACTCAATCTACGAAAAATTAAAACACATTTTAGTTTATGATAATCTCGAATTTAGTCACTCTCCAGTCAAGGATTGGATAGATACGATTTTTTAAATGAACGGTAATTTCGGTGGAAATTAAAAAAAACACATGTTCTCTCCTAAACGGGTAGACTTATGCGGATAAAAGTCTTAACAATGTTGACTTAAAATTCGATGTACATATCACAAATATAAAAATATATAGGGTGTTCCATTAAAAAAAAACTAAGTACGGTCCTGTATAGATGAAACCGAGGTCCTTGGGGATCTCAAAAATATTTTTAAATTGTAAACGAGAGACGTCCGACTAAAATATGTACTTAACATTTTCTGATAAAATCAATACTAAACGTACTATTTAAGAAAGAAGGTCAAGTAGGCAACCCTGTATATACCGGGAATGGAAGAGGATATACAAAATTTCCGTGCTTTTTGTGCCTCAGGGATTGTTAAGATAGAAACGAACACTGAATTCCGAAACAAATATTATACGTCAATCTTTAGTCGACAGAGAAAAAATTATTTTTCCATCCCTTCACATTGAATTGGGTTTTATGGAGCAATACGTTAAAGCTTTAGATTTGCAAGGTAATTGTTTCCAGTACATATGTGAAAAGTGTGTGCCTTTAATCGACACCCCCACAATGACGAATTAAAATTTTATATAGCATGAAGTTTTGTGCCGCAAACCCCAAGTTTTGTGCTGTTTCCGTTCTCGAGATATTTGCATTTCTTTTTGGGGGAGCCGCAAAATCCGCTATCGTACGTACTTTGCCAGATATGGGTATGGGATGCCGTGGACATGTCAAATTCAAATATTTTTTGTAGGAAAACGGGGGCAGCACTAAATGCGATCTCAACGACACAAAACTCTGTCCCTGTAGCACAATACGTTGGCCTGTAACCAAATCCGCAACACCCCATAGTGGGGCTTCATCGCTTCAGGAAGCTTTCTAAATCCTTTTCTCTCGGGGGGGATCGGTCTCCATCCTAGGTTCTCATACTTTCTGGCTGATTTCTTTCCACCGTTTGCTATCCTTCGTCTTTTCCTGCCAGTTGTTAACACCAGCTCTTCTTACATCTTCTACTACCTCTTCTAGCCATTTTGATCTCGGCCTACCTCTTCTCTTTTTCCCACCTGGTTTCCATTCCACCAATAATTTTATTACGGATTCTTCTCCTGACCTTCATACATGCCCAAGCCATTTTATTCTATGTTGTTTTTTTTTGCACTATATCTTTTCCTTTTAGTTCTCGTTACAATTCTTCAGTCGTTCTTATTCTAAATTCGTTGTCCGCTTCTTTGATAAAGCCCATTATTGATCTTAGTATCTTTCGTTCGAATACTCTTAAATTTTCTGAGTCCTTTCTAGTCATTGTCATCGTTTCCGCTGAATACATTAGAATTGGTCTTATTATGGTATCATATATTCTTACTTTACTTCTTTTAGAAATATTCTTATTTTTTAATAACTTCTTATTGGCGTAAAAAGCTCTGTTTGCTGCCATAATTTTTTTCCTTTATTTGAACATCTCTGTTTCCATCGCTTGATATCATAACACCCAAGTATTTGAATTTGTCGACCTCTTCAAATGTGAAAGTTTCTATTTTAATACTTCTGTCTCCTTGGCCCGTTTTTCCAACTCTCATTATCTTAGTTTTTGCTTCATTAATTTTTAGGCTTAAGGCCTCCCCTTCTTTTATTATTTCTTATAATATCTTGACCATTATTTCTCTTCTCTTTGCTATGACTACTACGTCATTTCTTGTACAGAGTCACTATTTCACCAGATTCCCATTCATTTGGCACTGATTCTTCATTCCATATTTTCAGTATCAATGTGTATATGTATTCGTGTAGACCCTCTCCATCATACTTTAACAATTCGTTATTTATACCATCTCTTCCTGGTGCTTTGCAATTTCTACTAGCTTCTATGATTTCTTTTATTTCTTCTAGAGGTTCTTGTATAACAATTTGGTCGTCATCTTCTTCAACTTGTTTTTCATTGTCTTGCCTGTCATTAAGTAGGTCTTTAAAATAGTTTACCCTTACTTCTTTATATCTTCCCTCATCTTCAACTACCTTGCCTCCGCTATCGTTTATACCACTCGTTTTATGTTTGTATGTTTTGTTGTGCTGATTGATTTTTTAGTAATATCGTTTAGTATTTCGTCTTTTATTTTCTTCTTCAATACTTTTCATCTCGTCCTCCGTCCATTCTCTATTCCGCTTTCGTAAAGCTTTTTTACATTCTTTCCTCAATTCTTCGTATTCTTCCTTATCTTTACTTTTCCTTGATTTTAACCACTTCTTCTTTGCTTCCACCTTTGCTACTAATTTGATGTGCCATACGTCATTATACCATTCATTGCGATTTTTCTTCCCCTTTCTTCCAATGTATTTTTCTGCCGCTATATTAATACATCCTTCAATATTCTTCCATCTTAGCTCTATATTGTTCTCATCATTGCTTCGCTTTCTTAACTGCTTCTTTATTTCTTCTCTGTATTCTTTTTTCAAATTCTCATTGCTCAATTCCTCTATGTTTCATTTATCCTTTCTCTTTTTACTTTGCATTATTCTTTTTATCTTCAGTTTAACTGTTGCTGTCACCATAAAATGGTCCGAATCTGCACAAGCTCCTCTATATGTTCTTACGTCTAATATGGACGACTGCTTTCGTTTGTTGACTAGTACGTGATCGATTTGCGTTTGCGTTGTTACTTGCGATATGGAAAATTCCCATAGATATAGTATTTTAGAAAAAAAAAATACCTCGAAAACGGAAGCAGCACAAAACTGTCGGTTTACAGCACAAAACACTACAAGCCTACAGCAAGATTGCAAATATCTCGAGCACGGAAGCAGTACAAAACTTCCGGTTTGCGTCACAAAACTAACACAAAACTTTGTGCCGTATAAAATTTTAATTTGTCATTGTGGAGGTGCCGTTAACATACAGTTAAACACTTAACACACTTAAAAAGTTTGTTTCTAATATTTAAATATTGAAATGACGATGTTAACCATATTATATTACGTCACACAATATATTTGATCCCAACCAATTTTTCCAGCAACTCTGCTTTCACATTTAGGTAGGTTCTTTTTCTTCCGGTTTGTAGTGGTGTGTAATAAAAATACTTAATTTTCATTAGAACACACTGAACAATAGTCGTAAATATATACGCACTCTAATATTTCAGAATTTGTTTTGATGCTGAAACCCTCTTTACTATATAACGACGATACGGGGATTGAGAAGCCATGTTTAGTGTTTAGAAGATCGTGCAACGTGATATCACTGTAAAAGTTGTTTTTCAAAGATAATGCGTCAGACATGTGTTTCAAACCGTTATTATCCGACTGTCTAACTATGGACATAAAGAATGTTTCGAACAGTATATTCATCTTGTGTTATATTCGCGACTTGTGTATAGTGGGATTTCATCTGTCTCGAGCTTTTTGCGATCGAAAGGAATGAGATCGTGAAATTACATTTTAGACACACGCATTTTTTCCCGTTTCTCTAAGAGGTTTCCATGGGAAATATAAAAAGAGAAAGCCGGTATAATCGTAAGAAAAAGTAAATGTAGGGCGAAGTTAATTTGTCAGGATTCATTGAGTTCTCTTTTATTTCCACATTGTGTTCTTTTCCGCAGTTAATAGTTGAGGAAAATATTATTAGTATTCAGAGCAACACGAACAATATTATTTGTAAAGGTAAGTTTTTTATGGATATTACTTGGCACTTACTTCCTTATTGCACCTTAAATGGACTTTTATCTACTTTTTATTAGACTTTATTGAATTCATTGGCTTTTATGTTATTTTTGCTTTTAGTTCTCTCTAATTTTCTCGCACTACATACCTTCAGAAATAAAATCTGATTTGCTTTCTATTTATACGATTTAAAAGAAATTTTCGGTACAATATTATGACGTCGATATGCACGCCCTTCCCAAACAGGTTGTTTCGAAAAAGAAAATGTTAATTAAATAAATTCACCTTATTTAAATATAAGTCTGTGTGTGTGTATGTATTCGATCGAACCAGCCCAGTTCTGGTGGACATCTTCTCCGGAAGGTCTTCTTTTATTATTGTTCTCTAGGTGTTTTTATATACATATGTAGCAGCTACGACGTTGATATTTCTAGTTGAAGAATACTCCAACGCGCGAGACCTCAACGTTGATTTGGAAGTTCTCAAAAAAACATACTTAGAGACAAACTCGATCAGCGGCAGTTTAAGATCGCAATTCCTATAATAGTCAATTATCTACTAATCCTCTAAAATATGTTAGTGATATTCTTTTGTTAATAACTGATACAGAATCTTCCAAAAGTCACTACATCCAGCGATGTTTAAAATTTGCCGCTGACATACAATGCGAAAAAATGACACCGAAATGCCCCGATGTTTATTCATTCATCACTACTATAAAAATATATAATGAAAAACGTAGGGCTAATAACCGATAAACAAAATATAATAACTTGATTGATTACGAAACACTTTCCTTATTAAGATGTCGCTTTAAACTAGCAGTTGATCAAGATTATTCAAATTACGTGTTACCAGACATCAGTACACATCAAAACGTTAATAAAGATGTAAAATATTTCAGGTCATATATGTCATCTAAACGTAAAGCAGCATCTACTTACGACCAAGAAAACGTAAAAGACCAAATTAAAACGTTACCATCGCAAAGCTGTATAAATTTTACATACGCAAATGACCTTCTTTTTTTAAAAATCCCCGTTTGAAAAGATATTACCGTTTAAACGATAAAACCGGTTCCGGTAGAACTTTAGCCGTCCATATCTCCTAAACGGTGCACGTCACGTAAAAAGTATCTATGAGCAAATACATCTATTCGCGGTAATGAGATCAGGACAATAACATTTTCATAATAATCATCGCTTGTAGAAAATCAAGATGGCCATTATCCGCTTCGTTTCGAACGCGATACTCTCTAATCATGTTCAATCTACTATCAAATTACTAATCGAATCCGAATCGCCAAATTGCAAAATTACCTACTCTTGTAAATAACGTTAGAAAGCACAACAAAAAAAATACAAAAAACACTATTCTTGCTGAATTTAGAGGAGCAGCCATTATATTTACTTAATCGTTAAAGCTGTCGATCAAAATATCAATAATTGTATTACAATAACACATGCGAATTTGACAAAAACCAGAGAAACTAATTATAAACCTCGAAGAAACAGACTAAATGTGCTTATCGGGAGCTCAGTATCAGCCGCTGAGTTCACTGGAAATTTCAATAGTGGACCATCACAAGATATTGAGATAACGATGACTGATCCGACTAGGCCGATAAAAATAAATTTGTTTTTCCCGATATTGAAAACAAATGCTGTGAAATCTTATCAGTTCAAAAAAGTACAAAAGTACCTTTTAAATTCATTATAAACATTATTATAAAGAAACTGTTTATGATTTAATTTTTTTAATATAATAAAATGTGTTTTGTTTTTTGTCTTTTTTGTATAGTGTTTTATAAAGTTAACAACGAAAGCCCTTTTCAACCAACATGCTAAATAAAGCATTTTTACAATATTCGAATTCAGGCAACGTTACACAAACGAAAACTACTAAAATTGTTTTATATATCCCTTTGCGTTACATATATGAAGCTTAAAGTATGAAATTTCAGCCAAATAGCAGCCATTAAATTTACAGTAAAGTACTCGATACTGCTCCAGGAAGTATTATAATTACCTGAGTTAATAGAGATGCCACAAGAGTGGCATCGAATCATGAATCTCAAAGCTACCTAGCGCAAATTACCTATGTACATTACCTATAAATTTTGTAGACACGTGTCGATAGTCTATATATATATATATGAACATAAGCATTGATATAAGCTAATGACGTGCTTCCAATTCGATATCTACAAAGGATAGGAGTACAATATCCTTAATTAGCGACATTGTTTGCATTCTATGTGTGTCCGTGTGCTAATATTTCGGTATTATATCACTGACAACTGAAATTCTACCCCATCATATCGAATGCGGACAAAATTATCGCAGTTTCTGTAAAGTTTCAACCAACAGTTTTATTTTTAAATCTGTTGATACGTTCTATTAAATTTTAATGAGGTCGTTTCTAGGACAACTATGTTGTAGTTAACCTTAACAAAAAGCAAATAATTAGTAAATTCAAAAGACCAGAGAAACGTCACAAAATAGTTCTGGTTTATAAAACCAGATATAAATTGTCACATTACACATACATATAAGTCACTCAATAGAAGACACACAATGCAGCTTTAAAACTGTAAGAACTATACAAAATGTGTGTTATATCCTCTCATATTCGTAAATTTCATATATGAAACAATACAAAAAGCAAACGAAAATAATTGAAGTAAAAACACAGTTTAACTTATAGAATACAACACCGACACAACAGAAAAATGAAACTTTGTGATTGTATAAATAATATGTAAGAACAAACAGTTACTTTTTAAATACCCAAAATGTGGTTTTCAGAAGCAGAGTCTGGTAAACGCAATGAAACCGTTAGCAATTTACATCAACATCTTCGAAATTATGAGAACTATTAAAAGAACTTTGAACAACTTTTTGCCTATTACACGCGAACTGTACAGTGTAGACAACGCCCATAGTTTTCCTGTAATCAGGAAAAAGTATTTTTGTTGTTCCGAAGAATTGAACCCCAGTTCTTATTGCTCTGCCATAACAATAGACAGCCGCCGAACCACTGCGGCTATCGACCCATTCCAGCGGGTGTCTATTGTTATGGCAGAGTAATAAGAACTGGGGTTCAAGTCTTCGGAACAACAAAAATACTTTTTCCTGATTACAGGAAAACTATGGGCGTTGTCTACACAGTACAGTTTGCGTCGGGGTTCACCCTATAGCGTCGACCCTTAAAACTCTGCGGCTGCACTACCCCATCCCTGGTTTCATAGTTCCAGGGTAACGGGCGTGGCGGGAGTAGACTTCGTATATAGGGGAGGATTCTTGGGCGTAAGCATGAGCATACGCTCCGGCAGTCCGGCCGCTAACCGTCGGAATATACGGTGGGTAAGTGAGGCACCCTACGGCGCTTACCTAGAGAACTCTGCAGCTGCACTACCCCATCCTTGGTGGCCACACTCAGGGAAACGGGCGTGGCGAGAGAATTTGGCGAAGATAGTAGGGGAGGATAAAAGTCGGTTCGCCGAGGAGTAGTCCGACCGCTGGTTGTCTGGTTGGGGAAACCTTTGGTTTCATCCTAAAACAACTCGGTGACTCTGGGACCCTACGGTTTCACTGTAGCTGCCGCGGATACTTGATCGCCGGAGGGGCGAAAGGGTTGGCGCGGTTGGCATTTTGGGGTAGGGCTTTTGCCCGGCCGTCCCCGTAGTTCAGGCTTAATTCACGGGCGGGCTGGTTGTACCTCACGGCCAGATTCCGTTTCCCACGCTTGGCCGATAGTAGCCATCCGCAAGGAGGCCTAGGCCCCGTGGGGTTAGATGTGAGGTAGGAGTTCGCTAAAGCGTCTCCAACGGTGACCCGTCCAACGTTGACAAGAAAACTTGTCTAACATGGGTAGCACGGGAGAGAGGAGCCCACCGGTTCGCCGGGCCTCTCTGAGAGGTGTCGGTCTCGTGCGGGCAACTGGTTTCGTGCCTCTTTGTCCTGAGGAGTGTGTGCACTTTCCCTGTTATTGCCGCATACCTAACGGTCGGTCGGCAGCTGGTGCTCCTTTTGGAGCCCAGCAACCACTTTCGTGTACAGTTTGCGTGTAATAGGCAAAAAGTTGTTCAAAGTTCTCAAATAGATATTTCAGAAACATCAACTTGATTAACCACTGCGGCTATCGACCCATTTAAACTTATGTATATACATATTACAGCCTTCACATCAGAAAAACTGAATTTTCAACATTTTAAAGATTGATTTATAGATATTTTGTTTCCAAACGCGACTAAATTCTTTGATTTGTTATTGTTCAAGCGTTCCATATCTCTTGGACCATGACTAGTCTAATAATTTAGTACCCGTAAACAAAAAGTTAATATCTTGATAATTCCAAGGAAAACAACGTCAATGGTACAACTTTTAGATATTTACAGATTTAGAATATGGAACAATAAACCAGCATTACAAAATTATCATCGCCAAGGCTCTTCAATCAACTTAAAAATACTTGATATGAAAGCGGATACTTCGACGAGTGTTCAAGGATTATGAAAATCCTATGAAGTTCTGCTTTGTAAACAAAATACAAAATAGGAGCAGTTCACAGAATGGTGGTAATTTTTATTCACAATTTCCGATTTTTATGCCATACCAAGTAGAGGTTATTTTCTTTAATGCTCGTTGAGATAGTGCCTTTTGTTTTTCTAATTGCTCTATACTTTCCTTAACGAGTCTCTTTGCTGCCTTCTCTACCGCTTGTTCTTGCTTTAGTTTTTTGTTGCAACGCTCTTGTTCTTAGATAATTTTATTAAAAATGGATACTACAATTTGAAAATGTTATTTTGGTAAGATCTTGCGTTTGATGGCCCAGTCAAACAATCTCGAAACAATATATGCGGGGTTGATTTTTGGGGTTCTTAATCACCAGAGAGAACATGGCAATTTTTCCTGGATTCATTGCAAAAGGTTGGAGTTTAATCATATTCTGTATTCTGTTTAATTGAGCAAGAACACTTAACGTGACAGAACATGATTGAACGATTGTAAGGACAAATACCGGTAGGCTGAAATCCTTTCGTTGTCTTTTCTAGACGACAAATTCTTATACATATATAACAGAGTTGCCCACTTGTCCATCTTTCTTAAATAGTACGTTTAATGTCGTCGGGGTCGATGGCCGCAGTGGTTAGGCGGCTGACTATTGTTGTGAGAGGACGATAGGTGCCGGGGTTCAATTCTCTGGAGGGACGGTGACATTTTTTCAGAGAGTTTAATCCCGGATCGACTTGCCATTCGCTGTTGGGAGCAAAGTGATTAACAGCGCGGCATCATAAAAGGCGATATGATGCTGTCACAAAGCCATTTCAACACAACTTACACACACTAAACTACACCGCAAGAGTTGCAGTGATAGGCAGACGAGTAATACAGATTACGGAGTCACTGCAACTAAGCACCCACAACACATTAAAAAAAATGTATATATATTGATTTGATCAGCAAATGTCAAGTACATATTTTATTCGGACATTTCTCGTTTACAATTATTACATATTTACAATATTTTGAGTTCCCTAAGGGCCTCAGTTTCATCTGTACAGGACCATACTTAGTTTTTTTTTAATGGAATATCCTATATATTTTTATATTTTTGATATCTATGTACATTGAATTTTAAGTCAACATTGTTAAGACTTTTATCCGCATAAGTCTAGCCCTTTAGGAGAAAAAACGTGTTTTTGTTAAATTTGCACCAAAATTACTGTTTATTTAAAAAATCATCTATTCAACCCTTGACTGGAGAGTGGCCAAATTGGAGATTATCATAACTAGAATGTGTTTTAATTTTTTGTAGGTTGAGTTTAAACAAAATTTATTGTAGAGGGACTTTATTGATATTTCTTTGACAACCGCAGAAAAATTGGAAAAAATTATTTTTTTAATGGAACACCCTGTATATTTTATCACGCATGAACTCCTTTACAGGTTTACTATGTTTTTTGTTAAACATGTCTTATACCCAAAGGCAATAGTTTCAAATTGTAAACGAGAAATGTCCGAATAAAATATGTACTTAATATTTTCTGATCAAATCAATATTAAACGTACTCTTTAAGAAAGAAGGCCAAGTGAGCAACCCTGTATATCTTAGATATTTCAGAAACATCAAATTGGGTTACTTTTACATACAAAACATAATTTGTAGATTTATATGGTCCACAGAATGAAACATCCAGTGGCTGAAGTCGATTAGATGTGTGTGAGTAAGCTCTCGAACGTGAAATGAATTTATACGATAAGTAAACCTGAGCCTTCCATGCTACTTTTACAGAGGACGTATAAATTGCTCCTAAATATCCTATACACTGAAAACACAAACTGCAGTAATATTTCGTCCTTATATTTCCCAGATAGTGTTAAACTTCATTATCAAATGGCTAATAAGCCAGAAGGCTGATCCCATTTTATTATGGTGATTAACTGACCCAATTATTATTGTGTTTGCAGTTGCCATAAGATTTATTATATATGCATTTTAGTCTGATACTGTAATATTTTATCCTTACTTTTAAAACATAGATGATTCAATATTCGAAATATCTTAATAGCAGAAAAAATATATTTAATAAATATAATAATAATTATTATTATAATTTCAAATAGTAAATAAATTACGAATTCTTTTGTATTTCCCGTACATTTATCCTTGAAGAAATAAATAGATGATATCGATTCTCAGAAGTGTTTAAAAATGTCTTTGTAGTTTGTAGTTAAAAACTATGCCTTGTGATGTCTTTTAACATCACAATTACATAAAAGGTTAATATATAATATACAGATTGCCAATTTCTTTTGTGCTGTGTATATTATTTATATTTTTCATTTTTACTGTACGTATGTACGTCATCTCATCATTTTTCTCGTTGTTTCTACTATCTGTGATGACACTTATAAAAATAAAAGTATTCTCAAACAAACCGAGAGATCTTCAAACATTAAGGAAACGAACCACCTTTAATTGCAGGAATATTAATCAATATACTCCAGACTCTACATTAATTTCGCAGTCTCTTTTAAATTAAAAACGCGAATTTGTATTTATGAAAATAATTATTTTTAGGCACGGAGACATGCTTTTTCATTTAAAAATATTTATAACTTAAATTGAATTTTTCACCCATATCTAGCGTTGTTTTGATTAAATTTCTAGCGTAACTATGGCACCTGGTAAATAACGGAGGCCATATTGTCTAAAATCTCAGCTTCATTTTGTGTCCCATAATTGAACGATCTTTAAAAGGTGGAATATAAACGAAATTGACAATATTGCAGAAAAAGCTTGGAACAGCATCTTAGTTTTGCTGTGGTCCTATTATTCCATGCTTAAGGCCACTATCAAAGCTAACCGCAAGTTAGATATAAGCAACTACTCGAATTTATTTGGATTTGTAAAGGAAAAAGCAGGCAGATTCAAGCCCAAAAATTCTAAAGTTTTGATCATAGTAGAGATAGAAGCCTTTATATATCAAACATGCTGTACATAAGAGCTTCCTCAGCTAGAAGTTGATGATATCTAGAATCTGCAATCCTCATTCTACTAATGACTTTGCGACATATAAGTTCAAAAGAAATCATATATTTAATATAATTGACAAACTTCGATCGCTAAGATTTTTGGAAACTTATAAAAAAATATGCTGCTTTACGTCCGATAACTATGGATACCTAATCGCTGATTTTTCTTGGTTTATTACAGGAATGGAAAATATACCAGGAAAGTTGTCTGGAAAAATGTCTGAAATTACCGAATTTTGTATCTATTATATACTGGGCATTCATTTCGTCGCTAATCGGCAATTGGTGTAAAGTTATAGAAAAGTATATAGAAGCGTAGATAGAGCTGTATCAAACAAAATTACATTAGCTGAAAAAGTATTGACTAGAAAGGATGATTTGACGACTACTACTACTGAATTAGCAACTGGCAAGACCTCCAATCACATAACAACTGGCAACACTTTCAATTTAATGTGCAATGACGTCAAGTGGTTGTATCTCTAAATAGAAATATGGATAATAACGAAATATTTAATAAAAAGTATAATTTTTTATTTCCAAGGAAGACTTTCTATTTTGCCAATGAGCTTTTCATAGCCTATGGAACTGGGCTATTAAAAGACGTTTATGAAGAAAATATTCGTGTGTAGTTATCATTTTATGATATATCTATATATATCTTATATGTTATGTACATATGCATCACTGCCATGATTTGCTTTTATGGCCTTCGACGTATTCTTACCCTTCAATTACTCTCTGATGCTCAAAAATACGTCTTACGTCATAAAAGTCTCTTTACGCCCTCATTACATAAATAAATATTACAGTAGCAATAACAAGCTGTTGTTCGTTTAACTTTACGATTGTTTTCTTTTGTGTTGTACACAGGTTGATGCTGGAGCAATCGTCTTATTTTATAAACCACTTACAAGGAAAGTATGCTTCATATGAATTTTAACGTATAATACAACCCCGTAACGATATCCAGCATATCTCATTAAAATAAGCAAGTATTAAATATTTCATCATTTTGTGGACACCCTGTACAATTATAAAAACCACTTCTGTATACAGTTTTTGACAACAAATACAGTCGTTACAATTATTTCCTGCAATCCGAACAAATAAGCACAACATACGCTGTTGCGTCTTTGTTGTAACGCCCTGTATATGAAACATTATTTACGAAAAGAATATTGGCGTGATTTTGAAGGGTAGGTTGCACCCCCTAGCTAAGCATCTCTGCAGCAACGGAGGGCGCCTTGGAGCAATACTAGGTGGGGTCTATAAACTGACGTTTCACACTTCGCATGCTTCCTTTGTTAGTGTAATTGGTTTGCAAGTAATATTGCAGAATGTATACAATATTAATTATTGTTTTGCAAAATAAAACTGTATCTTGTAAAATGATACTGCTCAACAATGTAGTTGAGTTTCGATAAAATTTTTTAGTAGTTCTTGTTACGGATAAAATCCAGGTTAAGACTTGTTCACGTTCGTGATGTGATTCGCACTCTTAAGGAGTAATAAGTTTGTATTCTTGGTCAAACCTGGTCGACTGCTACGCAGATGAAAATATGGAGTTCCCTGGCGACCCGGCAGTAGAGGAGGCTCCATTTCGGAATTTAATATTTTACTAAATGATGGAATTGTCGTCATGACATTTTGTATTTGAACGCTTTTTTTTAATATACAGGATATCAAGTTACCTTTTTAAAAACTATATTTGTTAATGTCTCTGCAGATTTTACTCTCATCTATGCACACTTTGTATATGATTTCAAGATTTTTTTGTAACACGCAAACAATCCAAAATGTCCTTCTAAGTAGGTACTTCATACAAGAATATTTCAATCAATAAATATTACAAGAACTAACTTTATTATTCATAAATACGTACAAAATTCATTCAATATTTTTCTCGTTTTCAAACAAATAAAATTTATTGATGTTCCTGTTAAAGTTAGATAGCACATGTTCTATATGTGCAAAAATAACAAATACGTCTCCGTTTCCATTCAAAAAGAGAAACGTACGGATGTCACGTTCGATTAGTCAAACGAGCTTTATGGATTAGGATAATGGGGTAAGAGCAATACGCACAATATGTGGATAATTGGGGACGGCACTTTATACTGAACGCTGAATACTCCAATTACGATAAAGATATCCGATCACCGGAATTTCGCCAGGAACATAATATTATACATAAAATCTGAATTGGGGTAAGTACCTACAATTGAAAACTATTACAATATCCAAAATTGTTTCTCGTCAGATTATTCAAATTAGCGAATAATAAGTTAGAACGAGATATCTGTGAAGAAATAATAAATAATAATGATGGAAAAATTAATAAGAGAAACCGAAGCAAGGAAGGTAGAACAGATTCAAACAAGTAATTATTGAGATAGCCACACAAAACCACACAAGAAAGCAGACTGATGTGGTGGACAAACGAAAACAAACTCGAAATTGTATTTTCAAAAGAAAACAAATGAAGGCATGAAGAATATAAACTGCAAAGAAAAGGAATTGGACTCGAAGCAAAATACCAAACATGGATAGAATTTGGAATGAAACTGGAAGGAGATAGTACCCATAGTAACCAAAAACTCCTTTTAAGGCCCTTAAATTATTAAGAAAAAAGAAAACAACAGAGTCAATGCACATAAAGGACATAAAGAAAATCAAGATAAAATCATAGAAAGGCGGCGAGAATATTCTAAAAATTGCTTGTAACTGAAAGAAGACAAAAGAGAAACATCGCCTCTATATAAAATGAGATCCATCCAGATCCTTGGCAGATTCCCAAAGGGATTTTAGAAAAGGCAAAAACATTCAAGACCACATATTCACGATCAAATAACGATCTGGCACTCATTACTATACAAAAAGCTTTCTATAAAGTTAAGAAAAAACTGATATGGATTATTCTTAAATAAAGAGGTATAAGTAGAAAGATGAGCAGAATAATTCAAAGTATATGTAGTATGTTAACATAGACAATCTGGCAATCTTGAATATGAAGTCCGGGACCTTCATAACTCATGAAGAACTGTGACCGAGAGAGGGCATTTTACAGTATTCATGGATCACATTATAAGAAGATGTAATGAGCGATTAAAAACTGTATTGTCTGATGTTGTGGTAATCATCACATCAACCGAGAAGGAGTTACAAAGGAAGTCGGTTATTCTGAGAAAACAAAGATTATGGCAGTAAGAGATGAACGTAACACGCTGATTGCATTACGTGCAATTTAACCTTTTATCTTGTTTTGTTTCGGTACATGGATATTTGGTTCCGTTATTTATCTTTTTAGCATTCAGTTTCTTCGGCAGCTTATTTTATATTTTCCCCCATTGCTACTTCAGCGTTTTCTATAGTGTATTTCAGTGTTTCGTTTACAATTTCCCCTTCAATTGTTATATTCTGTTCGAGCTGTCACCTGTAGTTGGATCTTTCGCCTAGAGAGAGATCTCTCCCGTCATATTACCTATACTATCGTTTGGGATCGACTTCTACTCGACTGTTTCTTCATGCTCTTTTTGTATTTACCTTTTGAAACTACATTACCTGTTTTGATCGAAATCACTTCATTTCTTGTTTATCTTCAATGTTGTGTATTTGTCGAGTTAGATTCTGTCAAATTGGTTGGTATAGTAGTTAGGTTAACCCTTCCTCCGTTATATGGCGTTGGTGTCAGTCCTCCTTTGCAGTCATTGTAACCAATTTCGGTTGTTAAATTCTTCCTTTATATTTTTCCCTATTCTCAAAACTATTCTCCGTTTCCGGTCTATGTAGTGTAGTACAGACATAGGAATCCATGAAATAAATTTTTATTTAAGTTCCGGATATCGAATTATAGTATCGTTAATTTTGTGGCAATTGCCGATTTGGTTGTTTGAAGACAATGCGGATTTAATGTGATTTAGCTCTACTAGGGCTAAGTTTAGGTACGCGTTCTTCGATTACGCCACTAAGAACTTGTGGCTATTGTTCGAACACAGTTGGCCCTTGGAAACCAGACAAACTCTACGGATCATCTCGATTTGAATCTTCGAAAAAAGATCAAATACTATCTTTATATCTTTTGTCAACTTGGAGTAAGTAAGTAAGTGTTTTCAAAATCTTTCCTGATTAGATACGGCCACATTTTTTATAACGATTGGCATGCACGCACTAATCAGTTTAACAGTTTGTTTGTCACCAAGATGTGTGCTAAAATTACACAAAAATAATAGTACCAAAAGCAATGCTAAAAATTTTGCCTATTATTTTGAAGAAAATGTTGAACTTCACGCTTCATGTTCCCAAAACCATTTACCAGGAATTGTGAGGTTATCAGTACAAGAATCCCTAATAACATTGCGAAGCTCGGCAATTGTGCAATGTCTGGTCTTACAGATGGTATTCTTTATATAGGGAAAATATAAGATTAGACCCAAAGATCCAAGAAAAATTCGTAATTCTTTAATTGAAAATTTGTTCCGCAAAAGAGCTATTGTTTCTGAAGTTCATTGCATTATATTACGATTACAGTTGCACTACGCTGTTTTCGTAGACCTGACAGCAACTTTCAATGCGCTATAACTCAGCAACTATCCATTGAACGAAAAAAAGTTTCATACAAAAATTGTAGAAAATATTATGCTCTACAACTTCGATGATCACATTTTTTTTTCGTATTTCTAAAAATTATCGAGATATTTTCCAAAAACAAACAATCGTCTTCTTCAATCGACTATATCTGGGCAAATATTGACACTAGAGAAACAAGTTTTAAACAAAAAAGATGGGAAATGCTATCTTCTACAAAAATAGTCATTACAATTTTTAACGTAAAACTCACTGTTTTCGAGGTATTTTCAAAAACGCGTTTTTCAAGATGGCGGCTAACGCTCGCGGTTTTGGACGACACAAATTTGGTTTTATACTTAGGGGACACGCTCTAACATAATCCAATCGAAAAATAAATTATTAGGATTTTTTGCGGAGCGAATATCTAAAAATCCTGGACTAATTATAAAATTCACTAATAAAAGGCTGTAATAATTCATTTTGGTATATTTCAGCACTTACGGTGTGGTTAAAAAATATAGACCCAATAATTTGGGTTTGAAGTTTTTATGAATTCGTGAGGGTTGTCTGCCGACTACATTTTCATATTTTGTTTATTCGAATATTATTTATGTTACTGAAAACCTATTGGCAGTACTGGGCTCTCGTATCAAAATCTACCTGCCTGAGTTCATAAACTGCTTGAATTTTAAATTAACTTTAAGTTCTTTTTTAAAACGATATGGTGTGTTTCCACTGACAAGAACATGACTTGGCAGATGTGCATAGGTAACTGACAGATTAGGAAACTGTTGTCGAAAATTCTACAAGCACTGATTAATGGAATAAATCAATTCTTCATTACTTTATTTTCGATCAGTTCTAAAATTACAAACTTTTTGTGTTATAACTCTAACATGTTCATAAATAAGATAGCTGGCACAATTTGCCAACCTTATTAAGGAAAATAATTGAAAAACTACTTTAATCAGAAAAGATTTTGAGCTATAGGAACACCTATTACAGATTAAAAGAGAATATTTTGTAGAATCAGAATATCTAAGAAATATAATGGTGTTTTGGAACTTCGTTTAAAGATTTTAAGGGCATGTAGTACGATCAAAAATAAGGTTAATAGTCTTAATAAACATATGTCCGCAAATTTACCGTTTATTAGATTTTTTTTTAATATGTGGTGAGTGCTTAGTTGCAGTGACTCCGTAAGCTGTATTACTTGTCTGGCTATCACTGCAACTCTTGCGGTGTAGTTTGGTGTGTGTAAGTTGTGTTTAAATGGCTTTGTGACAGCATCATATCGCCTTTTATGATGCCGCGCTGTTATTCAGTTTGCTCCCAACGCGCGCTCTTTCGAAAAACAAGGATTTTTCTCGGATTATTTGGCAACAGCGTTCTATTCGTTGGCTCAACTCTGGAAGATCGTTTGCTGGTGTTGCGGACACTAAACTTTTCAAATAACACCCGATACTAAAGTCCAACGGGATTAGATCGGGAGATCTTGGAGGCCAAGCAATGGGACCTCCTCGCCCTATCCATCTCCCAGGAAATTCATTGTTAAGATGTTGCCCAACAGTGTGCGGTGGGGCTCCATCTTGCATAAACCAGAGGTTCAGTCTCAAATTTATAGGTAAATCTTTCAAAAATTCAGGTAAAGTATTTTCCAAGAACTCGAGGTATGCAGGACTTGTTAAGCGTTGTTGCAAAAAAATTGGTCCTAATAACCGGTCCCCTGTCATGCCTAACCAGATGTTTAGAGAGAAACATTGCTGGTGTCTGGTTTCAACGGTAACGTGAGGATTCTCGTCACACCAAACGTGATTGTTGTGGAAGTTAAATATTCCATTTTTAGTAAAACCAGCTTCATCAATGAAAAGGATGTTATCAGCGAAATCTGGCCGATCAGCAGCGGTTCGCAAAAACCACTCACAGAAAGTCCTTCTCGCTTGATAATCCGGAGCAGTAGGGGCTTGTACCCGTTGGATATGGTAGGAGTATAGGAGTTGCTCATGAAGAGTTCTCCGAACAAGATTGCTGCTTACACCCACTTGAGTGGAAATTCTTCTAACACTAGTTTCGGAATTTTCATCGATAATATTCAAAATTTGATCTTCTATCTGTGGAGTACATGCTATTCTCTGCCGCCCAGTATCATAAGACCGCTTCTCAAACGAACCAGTTTCTTTTAGTCGTTGAAACATCGTCTGAAACATCACATGCGAAGGCAGTTGGCGATCAGGAAACGATTCAGCATAGAGGCGACGTGCTTGTAAAGAATTCCCGTTGGCACGACCGTACATGAACACCATATCGCTAATTTCAGCATTAGAATACGCTACCATTGTAATTGTTACAAATTGGACAAAACGTCAAATTAAACTGTCATAAAACAATAGCAAATAAGCACCTGTTTACTGGGATATTCTATCATTAACTATTTAATATACTACTAGGAACACTCGCTGTTATCTCGTAAACAGTTAAGTTGCGGACATATGTTTATTATGACTTTTACCTTATTGTCGATTGTACTAAATGCCCTTAAAGTTTTTAAACGATGTTTTAAAACATCCTGTATATAGCTTTCCATATAAAAAATCTACTTTCCGAAGATTGAACTTATTTATAAGCAACTAAGTTTTTCAACACTTTGTATAATGTTACAAAGAAGAACTTCAAACGCTGTGTAACTACACCATATCAGCTGTGCGTATGCAAAGTTTGATTCGTCTCTTTTACTCCTATGTGACGTCTTATCACTATAAAGTAAGATCGGTATCTGTCACTTTTTTGCTTTAATTGCGAATAACTTAGAAGGAATGGTATTTAGATATAGGGTATGATACATGAAATATGTGTAGAATTCATCATAGAAGTTGAATTTATAATTTATTTTATAACATGCTAGAAGTTGATGCCCACTTCCGGTTAACCGGAAGTAACATTTATTCAAAAATATTTTCATGTGATAGTTCATATTCAACCATATCCAACTGCATTATTTTAAAAGTACGTTCCGTTTGTATAATACGTTTAATTCTAACCAATCACCCTGTATACGAGTATATAAATGACGAATCAAGTTAAAACTTAAAATGCTATAAGATGTGTGGAATGTCTGGTAAGTTATCGTGTATAAAATGGTATTTTTACTGAAGAAACGTCGAATTCTAAGAAGATAAAGTTATGATATTGGAAGGAGGGTAGATGGCGTAACAAAAACGACGTCTTTTTAGGCAGGTACCGTGAAAAAGGGGATTTTAAATTCGGCACATTTACTATACATAAAATGACATGACTATCATATATCGTTTGTTGTTTCGTAAGATTGTCTAAGGCAATATATATGTTAACGCAGAAATTTATCATGCCTAATAAAATTCAAATTGACTCGGAATGTCTGAGATAAAACTAAGATTTTTATCTTTATGTATGCGATAGTTTATCTACCGGGGAAAATTTGAATACAATATGTAAAAATTTTTTATTCAGCTTATTAAACCCAAACATATTATACACAGTACTAAAAAAAAGGCAAAATCAATATTTTTACGCGTGACTATCACCGCTATCTCTCCATATTTGCTCTAAACAAACGGAAATTGAAAACTATTCAATGTACTGCATATTTCAAGCTATCTTAATCCGAGTATCACGTCAAATCGAAAATGTAAGCACTTGGATAATAATATCGAGAAAGTATTTGTTTAAGCGAGTAATATTTGCATCGTTCTAACAGTTGTACAAAGAAAATCATATTTTTATTTTCTTAACTTTTATATTATATTTAATATTATTTATACTAATTTAATTATTTAAATTATTCACGTCACAATTATAATTGGGTTAGAGATTGTCATAATTGTTTACCGAATAGCCACAGAAACCACAATAGAAATAAGTCATCATTATAATCATTATTATTCATACTATACATAATAATAACAGAATAATACTAACCTCCTGAGGCTTAGTTTCATTATTCTCTTTACTACCAATTAACTGTTCGAATTTCATCACGTGTTCCAGAGCTTCATCCGTTAAACCGTTCTTGTAGCATAGCACAGCCGTATCCAAAACAACAATAGGTTGATCTTGCGCTAGAGTGAATGCGTGCTTCATAGCTTTCAAAGCGTTTTCAGTATCTTCTAACAACAGCAGGGTGCCTGAAATTACAATGAAAATCAAATTACATGTCTCTACAAGTATAAACGTAACGTTTTTAATAAAAAATCCTTTTTCTAGCGACATACAAAAGTGCGAAATGCAAGTATAAAATAAATGTAGCGTGATTTATCCTATTACTATAAGTAAATTTTGAATTGAATTGAGTTTTCCTTACAGCCCAGCAGGACGAAAGCTACCGCAGCGTCCGGTCTCAGATTTACAGCGGCGCATAAAAAGTTGAAAGCTGAGGCGGGTTGCTGTGTTGATAAATGTACCATTCCCAGGTTCAGTAATATGCGAGCGTTCAAAGGGGATAACCACAAAGCTCTCTTCAAACAGGTAATCGCCTGAAAGTAGCCGTACATGTTAAACGTCAGAGATAAATTTTTGTGACTTTACTATTTGTATTAACACATAATACATTCGAGCTTCAGACTGTTGACTATACAGTGTGCCCACCTAGTACGTGGAAGTCCAATATCTTCGTTGATAAGAGAGATAATTGAAACTCTTTTTATTTTGCGCGTCTAGTTTTCTCAAGATCTAAAAACCTAAAATAATGCCGATTATACAGGGTGTTCCATTTCCTCTGCACATACAGCAGCTTCGTTTTTTTAAATACAAACCTATATTTTTTATAATTTATTTTGAATCTACATGAATAATAAAAGGAACTTTATGTATGGTATTCATATGAAAAAACTGACGGTCTTTGAGATATTTGGCTTACTATGTTTTTCTAGTAAATTTTTGTCAATTACAATATCGCAAATTTTGCGGTTACGCTAGTTAACAGAAAAGCTATTTTTTGCTCAAATATTAGGCAATAATGGTTTTTCAAAACACCATGTCAGAAACTGACCTAAAGTATAAGGGGTGCCCAGAAAATGTTGTCAAATTTGACGAAGCAAAATATGAAAAATCTCTGTTAATTCAAATGGAACAGCCTGTACATTATTGATCAGTAAAACGCAGAATTAAATATTCTACAACTTTCCTATAGCATTCCCTATACCTGAGTTCAGCATTTTAGGTAAAAAGCCCAGTATTATAGTAAAAAGTGAGTAAATTTATGCATTACTTCAAATTTACTCCATTAAAAAAAAAACTAAAAACTTCAAAAATACAATTCAATAATACAATTAAAAAAATTGTTCAAAGTGTGCAAAAAATAATCCAACCGATTTATAATAAGTTTTATTATTATTACGTCCTTATGTATAATATCTTTATCCATTTTGCAGTAGTTCTTCTATTGATGTAGGCTTGTTTCTAGAAAAACTCAAACATCTTTGCATTACTATTTGTTGTGAAATTGTATTAAACGCGAATATTTTTGTAGGCCACTCAAGTAATTATTATAAACTTAATAAAAACTCAACAAAATTAGAGATTGTTTGAAGAAACGAATGTTGGACATCGTTCTTTTCTCAACAAACGCAATTTAACTAAAAAATTGAATTTTTTGGCAAAATTAGTTGATGATGCCCCGTTGCATTTCATGTTATTGGCAATCTCGGTCATGAATTTGATATTTACTCTTCACAATAATTATTATTTCAGATTAGGCAACATTGAAATGCCAGATATACAAGTAGATGATTATCGCAACATAGCAAATGTGAAGAAATGTGGCAGGAAAATTCCAAAACAGGATTATGTTATACTGACAAAACATTGCTGGATATTTCAAACAATCTGTTTAATTTGTTTGGGTTTTTCTTAAGTTTATAATAATTACTTGAGTGGCATACAAAAATATTCGCGTTCAATACGATTTCACAACAAATAGTAATGCAAAGATGTTTCAGTTTTTGTAGAAACAAGCCTACATCAATAAAAGAACTAGGTATTGCAAAATGGAGACAAATATAGGTACTATACATAAGAACCTAATGATAATCAAACTTATTATAAAACTAGTTGAATTATTTTTTGCACAGGGACACAATGGAGTAAATTTGAAGTAATGCATACATTTACTCACTTTTTACTATAATACTGCATTTTTTACCTAAAATGTTGAACTTATGTATAGGAAATGCTACAGCAAAGTTGTAGAATATTTAATTCTGCGTTTCACTGATTAATAATGTACAGGATATTATATTTGAATTAACGAAGATTTTTCATATTTTGCTTCGTCAAATTTGACAACATTTTCTGGGCACCCCTTATACTGTAGGTCAGTTTCTGACATGGTGTTTTGAAAAACCATTATTGCCTAAGATTTGAGCAAAAAATAGCTTTTCTGTTAATTAGCGTAACCGCAAAATTTGCGATATTGTAATTGACAAAAATTTCCTAGAAAAACATAGTAAGCCAAATGTCTCAAAGACCGTCAGTTTTTTCATATGAAGACCATACATAAAGTCCCTTTTATTTTTCATGTAGATTCAAAATAAATTATAAAAATATAGGTTTGTATTAAAAAAAAAAAACAAAGTTGCCCTCTGTGCAGAGGAAATGGAACACCCTGTATAATCGGCATTATTTTAGGTTTGTAGATCTTGAGAAAACTAGACACGTGAAATAAAAAAAGTTTCAATTATCTCCCTTATCAACCAAGATATTGGACTTCCGCGTACTAGGTAGGCACCCTGTATACTTTATATAAGTCGATGTTTTGAAACTTCAATCGTAAACTGCATTAACAACGTATTTAATTCTAGATGCTTACTATGCAGAACATCTTAACACGTACGCTTAGAAAGGAAACGGAACCCTACGCATATTGGGATGGTATTTACCCTGAAGGGAGGCGGGTAAATGTGTAAATTCTCTTACCTGAGACACTGTATGCAATATTTACCATGAAGGTTGCCTTTTAACATAAAACGTGTAGAGGAAGGAAACCTTTTTTTAATTTATAAAAACATGTATTATTTATGATTATTTACGTAGTGTATGATACGTGCTTCTATAATTTTAAATTTTAATGAGATATATTAATATATTAAAAGATCTATACAACGTAGGCTATAAAATTTACAACATATCGAAAAATTACAAATTACAAAAAATACTTGAGAGGGTATCCTTTCTGGATATAAAAATACCTAACCAACATTGATTTCTAGATGTTGTTCTAGCTACTCTCTTACCACTTGTACTGTGTGAGTAACTGTGTGACGTGCAGAGAGCTTTTGATATTGTCTGGCATCAAGGCCTCTTGTACAAAATGATGTCTAGAGAGATCAACGCTGCCATCATTAGATTGGTCTCCTTCTACCTTTCCGACAGGTCCTTCAGGGTGAGGGATGCTGGCGTGCTTTCTCGGCGCCTTCCGATTGGATTGATGCCTTGATGTTGGAGCCAAAACTTTTTATCTTCTATGTATGCTATCATCAGAACCTGATTGCAACTTAGCAGTCTATGCAGACGAGACAACGGTCTATACGTCGTGTTGGAACGAAGCCATCCTCTGCTTGCGCCTCCAGAGGACAGTCGACTCTATTTTGAGATGGGCCAGTTCCTGACGTTTGAGGATCAATTGAAACAAGTTCGTGGCCATGAGATTTACCTGAGGGAATCTTAATGGATGGGGTGGTTCTCCTTTGGAGCCCTACGACAAGATACTTGGGATTGATTCTCAACCTAAAATTGACTTGGAAACGATACACACAGTGTTTGAAAGAATGATTTTTTACCACCAGGAATATGTTGATTCCACTTCTCGGAAGGGAGAGCAGGCTCAATCTTCGCAATAAGCTACTTCTATATCAAGCAATGTTAAGGCTGATTCTAACATATGGCTATCTGGTACGAACAATGATCTCTAAGACCAACGCAAATCAATTGGAGATTCTCAAATATGAGACCTTGCGAATGCTGTGCAACTCACCTTACTTTGTCAGCAATGCCCAGCTGCGCAGCTAGATCAACTTTGGAGAGAGTTAGGCAAACCATCAACCCCTGTCATTGAATGTTGCAGCACCTAGAATTAGGGTTCGACGTTCCATCGAGATATTCCAATAACTAAGCGTCAGAGTTTAAAATTTCTCAATCATCGAGACATATCAATTTAACCCACATCTCTTACTCCACATCACACTCCCATCTTTTACCAGTTCTCAATAAATACTGCTCCCTGCTGAGAAAATACAATTTTTATTGAACGATTTCAACTACCAAACCTCATAGGCAGAGAAAGCCTATCATTAAAAGATAAAAGCTTTAAGGACAACAAATACGACCCATAAGGAAGAAAGAAGATCCAGGACTGTGTGAATAATTTGTCACCGACAAATTTAATACATCCATCATTGGTTGAGCGTAGATTTTTATCGCTAAAATTCTTCCATTTAATATTTTCGATAAGAAACAAAATTTCCGAAAAAATTTAAACACCAGAATGCACTTTACTTCTTAGATTTTGAATTTGTAAGCATTAGATTGGAGAAGTTTTCAACTAGACTAAATTTATAAAATTCGGTTCAATGGAAGCTGAGTTATAAGCGTTCTTTAAAAACAAATTTTCTCCCGTCCCATTATTATTGGACAAAATATAGAAACATTGTCCAGTGTAAAATTTTCATATTTGTGATAGACCACAAGTTCGTAAAATTTGTATAAAATAAGAATTTATATTTTTGGTGTTCAATTACGCCATCTAGCGGCCATCCTACAATTCCCTAAATAATGTCCAGGTGTTTTCTGGGGCTACTTTAGTAAGTAGTAAGTAGTTCAATGCTGTACTACAGTTCCTGAGATATGGCAGAGCGTCATTCTTAGTTGGCCACCCAATGCATACAACGAATAGAATAATACACGCACAATTAAACAGATACTACTTCATTGATAATATTGGTAATACCTATGTGATCTTCATCTCGTTTATTATTATTGCTGACGACTGGAGCTACCGTAATTTCCAAGAGTAAACGTAACAACAGTGTTACATAGCGCCAAAAATGAACATTATTATCTATTATTGGTTAGCAAGTCTTATGTTTTCGTCAGATGTCTTGAAAACTGCATTCAATGCCATTAATTCATAATACCACACAAATTTGCACGTCTCTCTTAACTATTCGGGAAGTAGAGAATCTACAACATTTTGCGAAATTCTTTCGATGTCAGAAGGGACGTTCTTAAAATTAGAATCACCCACATTAATATTCTCTTTCATTAAAACTGATACATCGAATTTATGCAAATAAAATCTATTTGGACCGTCGGCGTCGGCATCCTAGATTAAATTTTGAATGACGCACATTCGATATGAACTTCGTCAATGAAACTAGTTTGCATGCGTTTCATTATATTGTTCATATCGAAGTAATATCATTAATAACTATAAATCAACCTAAATTCAAAATGAAATAATAGTATTGATACATAGTCCACTACTAGACAATCTATAATGAAGATATTAATTCGATCTCATAATATTGATATTCACTAATCGATACCTAAGTATGGAATTGATTTCAATGTATCGTTTCCACGAAAAGATTATTCTGAAATCAGTTGAACAAATTTTTTACCAATAAATTAATATTGGTAGCAATTCCTTTCTCTTTATTTAGAAGCGTATTTTTATTTATTGCATTTATCTTGCAAATTCAATTTGTAATTGAAGAGAAAAATACGATCTGTTATTTACTATATTCACAATATCGTATCTAACCAGTAGAGTCACTCTGTCGGGACCTTTGATCTTCGGGGACCGAGTTTTTCTTTGCGCATTGGCTTTCGCACATAAGCGGGCGAATATACAGGCGGGGAAAGGGTAAGAACACGAATTTTTAGCGAGTGACGCTACTGGCTAGATACTATACTGTGCTATATTTCTGTATTGCAGATATGCATACAAAATAATAAAAGCAAAAACTATAGATACTCCAACTTTTTTGTGAACGAAAAATAAAATCGTTGTTAGTTGTAAGTTAGCATCTAAACATGTGTTGTATAAAGTAAAAAAGAATTTAAAAAACTTTATCGAATGTTATGCGAGTGGCAGGAGCACAGAGATATTGTTCAGCCAGCAAGCTAAAATGTTTAAATAACTTAAGGGCATATGAATTTGAAAACTTCCGTATCAAGCGCTTCGTATTTCATTATGTCCTTATTACAGTTTATTTCCGTACTCTTTTGTGTTTACGTTTTTTAATTATGAGAGATAGCCTCCTGTTTGTTGTTTCTTGTTATTAGCTTATTGCAATCTTTATTAAAAAAAAAACATAATCAAGATACTTAATAATGATAATGCACAAGAATTTTTTTGTGTTGGAGTCAAGTAAACAAAGGAAACATACCAACCTACCGGCTATGATCGATTCTTTATATACTGGGTTGTTATACACAGGGTTTCCACGGCCAAGTGGGACATAGGGAGAATACATGTAAAATCGGTAACAATGAACATCTCCACAATCATTCCATGTAGCATATAATATTTATTCAATATATTATGCATCTTGATTAAATCTTGTTTGCTAAATATTTCCAACATATAGCACGTTATATATATATATATATTTAGAAATATATGAATATATATATGTTTTAAATATAGTATTTCCTATTTATTTACAATATTGTGAAACATTTATAACATAAATATTATAAAATTATATATTTACGTATATATTTTTGCATCGGAACACTTTTTGTCAACTTAATAATTACTTCTTGTAATTTTGATTTAGTTACTTATTTCTTCTGATTCTTCGATGAAAAAAAGTGTCTACCGATCTTTGTTGCATAAAATGTGAATTTATTTAATTTATTAACGCACCGCGCTAACACGCATTGCACGCTTTTTTACTGATTTCACAATTACTGGCAATGTAAAATATGTTTGATTTCCGCTTACATTTTCTCGGTTAAAAAAAATAATACAAATGTGTGTTTGGTCATTTGCAACACAACTAGTTTTTAGGTAAGAACCTAAGACGAGATCTACCGCACTCTAATGTAAATAACTACATTCTATATTTCCTACACCGGTAATAGGTAATAGTCAATGATCGCATGCGCGGCATGTGCATGCGATATGGATGGAACTGCTTACAACACTTTTAACGCGTTTTGGCGTAATGGACCTGAAATGGTGTGATCTGAATCAAAAGCAGATATAATTACCACGTTAAAAGTATATGCGAAGTATTGTTAATACGTTGTGACTGTGTTATTTCATACGATCGATAGTGTTTGTGTTTATAGAGTGCCCAGAAGTACTTTTTACTTGTTGGAAATAAATCCAAGATGTCGAATTTATCGAATTGCAGTAACTCGAGGTATTGTAATAAATATCGCGTTATCAAGCAGTCTGTTGGCAAATTTATGCAACTGTTAGAACAAAATAATGTTGACGCGGATACTGATACTAATTTAATGATAGGGCTCAACATTAGGGGATCAAATTACCTGATTATGTATCACATTAACAGGTATTTTGATAACGTTATGTTGAAGTTACTAAAATTAATTGCGGCAAATTTAAATTTTGCTGATTTATCAAATATATTATCAGTAATATTTATAATATAATAAATCAGTAATATTTGTACTATATATGTCAGTAATGTTTATTACATATTGAATGTGACAGATTTATATACATACATATATATTAACTATATTTTATTTTCATATTAGTTAAATATATAAGTGTAATATATTATTTATATTAGTATACTTATATTTATGTAATATTAAATCAAATATTTGTTTAATAAATAAAAATCTGTCACTTTCAATATGTAATAAACATTGCTAAATAATATTTTATAAATATTTTATGCTACATGGGATAGTACAAAGAAAGTCATTTTAATAAAGCCAACAAATTATTATTTTTAAATCTATTGTTCGTGAATTCCTAATAAGGCTTTTAATACGTGACTTAGTGCAAGCGCCCATGGCGCAATGGTTCGCGCGACGGCTTAATAAAGCAAATGCACGGATTGTTTAGGGTTCGAATCCCGGCAGATTAGTTTTATTTTTTATCTCCAACAATATTGCTACAAATTCAATAACACTACAAAAATCAGAGATTTTGAAGACTATAAAATCTATACTATCTATACTATAAACATTTTTTGAGGATTAAGGTAAATAATGAATAATTTTTACAATAACAAAAATGATCACGTGCTATTATATTATTCGATTTTTAATTGTTACTAACGACGAATCATTTGTCAAAATAAATAACAAAACTTAATCAAGATTAAAAAAAAATAAAAAATAAAATTCATTTCTCGGATTCGAACTCCAAACAATCTGTGCCTTACGTTATTAAGGGGTCACGTGAACGTCTGCGCCACGGCCACTTGCACTAACTTACGTGTTAAAAGCCTTATTAGGAATTCATGTACAATGGGTTTAAAAATAATATTTTTTTTGGCTTTATTAAAATGACTTTCTTTGTACTACGATTGTGGAAATGTTCATTGTTAACCCAGTTATAATATTCGGCACTTAAATTTGGATGAAGTAGTATTAGGAAGATAATATTCACCGAAAACCGATTTTACATGTATTTTCCCTATGTCCCACTCGGCCGTGGAAACCCTGTATGTTACCATCTTTGGCAATTTAAATGCGAATTTTTGATCGGGGAATGTTGATTTTGTAAATAAAGGCTTTGCTTTAAAGTGAATTTAATTACTCTAAAGAAGTTCATTAAAGCAGTAGGTACTCTTTTTTAGAGAAATTAAATTTTCTTCGAAATACAGCCTTTATTTAGTAAATGGAAACTCCTCGCTGAAAAATTCGCATTTAATTTGCCAAAGATGGTATGTATGTATGTAACATACATACAGTCTGTTTGATTTTAGCTGTCACCGCTACTACTGTCTCACCCCGGCTACTGTTAGAGATATGACAAAATGTTATAGAAGAAAAGTTGTTCTACATTTAATTTGCTATTATCCTTTATAGCCAAAAAAAAAACAATTGAGCATCAAATGTTTTAGATGTAGCAACTTCATTACATATTCTAAAACTGTAAAAGATTCTCTTCACAACGATATAACACACGCCATAGTTATCTAATAAATTAAAGACATAAATCGATCATTAAGTGACAACTGCGCTCTTACGTATATTAGAGCTTTATCCGAAAAAATAGGCGGCGAAACAAATGAAAACCATTTGTCAGCTCCCAATTGAATAATTTTTAATACTATCTTAATAACATAGGCTATTCAACATACATATAACATAACAACATGAACAAAGTAATAATAACCTATTAATAAGTAATCTAAGTTTAATATTTCAATTCACAAATTTAGTTAGAGTTTAGAGTTTTTGTTCAAAGTGCCCTCAGTTGTTTATAATACATTATCTTTTAATTCCTGAATTATTTCCACTTGTAGGTCAATAACAAATAATTAGATACCAATTTATTCCAAAACATATAATAATATGTTTTCGTTAAAAAAATTTCTTCGGTGGAAGAAATTTATAATAATTTAATTCACGCCTAAATTTTATTAATTTTAAGCTCTTGACTAGGTTTTTTTGCCATGTTTTTCCCTAGTCCTTGAACAGAATTGTTAGAGCCTGACAAAAGATAGATTGATATACGAATGATTCAAACCATTTCAATTTTTATAGTTGTATTAAATCGATATATCCTTCACTATTACTTGAGAATATAATTAAAATTCGATATATCAATGAATTCTTTGTTTTTTAGATAATTTTGTTGATATAGGCTTGGCAATTTACATTTATATGATTAGTAATTTGACACATATTAAATGTCAATTTCTTCCACTGAAGAAGTTTTTTAACGAAAACATATGTATATGGTCTGGAATAAATTGGTATCGAATTATTTGTTGTTTTATTGACCTATACAAGTGGAAATAATTTAGGAATTAATAATACATTATCGAGATCTGCTTATTAAGTTTCGTCTCGCTTTTCCTAACATGTGTGGTGTTATTTGGCCACAGACTCTACAAATACGATTTTTAAGATCGTCTTGGTCTGGTGGACAAGTAACATAAACTTGTTGTTTACGAAACCCTCCACAAAAAATCTAAAATAGAGAGATCTGCCGATCTTGCTGGGGCCACCATTTCCTGTCCATTTTGCACCAAACCTTTCAGTTAAAATCTCCCTGAGGTTTCGTGCATTGTGGGGAGTTGCCCCCTCCTGGTGGATCCGCATATTGCGACGTATTTCTAGGGGTATATCATTCAGATAATCGTACATCGTTCCGTCTTAAGCGATCCTTGATAAAAATACTGACCTACTATAGTATCGCCTAACACGCCAAGCCACACTTTAATGTGTTAAAATCTGCATTCGCACAATTGACGTGGATTCTCTGTATCCCAGAAATGATTTTTTTATTAAAAATCACGTTATTGTTGAAATTAGATTCATCGCTCCAAAGAATTAAATTTAATAAATTTTAATTATAGTTAAGCCAATTACAAAATATCGTCCTCCTGTCAAAATCACCAGGTCTTAAACCTTGTACTAATTTAATCTTATACGGAGTCATTTTATGTTTTTTTTTGCCGAAAAAATATTTTACACTGACTTATTCCTAAATCAGCCACTGCTTGACGTATTGAAATCGTACCTGCCATTAAAGCAGCCATTTCTTCGTAAATTACTTTCGAGCCTTGTTAAAGTACGAGGAAGCGGATGACTCCTTTCTGGATATACATCACACAAGCTTCTCTACTATTGTCATTACATCTGATGTACACGCTTTGCATTACCATTTTTTCATCATTCGATTAATAATTATAACCCATTTCGTGTTATTTAAAATGAAAATTGACGCAGTACCTAGGAATTTACTCATTTAGTTTGACACTAGAGCTACAGCAATTGTTTTCACCGCCTATCTTCTACAAGTGATGTGTTCAATTCGCCTAAGCCTGCATTTCTCACTTGCCTCGTAGTCCGGCAGTACCGGGTTCGAACCCCGGTGCTTCCTTTCTGAGTTTGGTTTTCTGTAGTTTTCCAAATTCCACGGCAAATGCGGAAAGGGTACATCTTAAGTCGGTCTACAGCCGCAGGCGTAATAATAACTCATGGCCAGCCGATGCCCCCTGTAATTGGCGCAAGCTGTTGGGGGATGCTAAGGGATGAATTATTATTATTATTATTATTATTATGGATTAGATAACTCTTGCATGTGTTATATCGTTATAAAAAGAATATTTTACAGTTGTAGAATATGTAATAAAATTGCGTAGGTACGTTGCATTTAAAATTTTTCATGTATTATAGTTGCTACATCTAAAACATTTGATGCTCTATTGTTTTTTTGGCTATAAGGTATAATAGCAAATTAAATGTAGAACAACTTTTTTCTATAAAATTTTGTCATATCACTAACAGTAGCCGAGGTATTTACGGTGACAGCTAAAATCAAACAGACTGTATATGTTGTTCTTTATATACTGAATTCTTTAAATCGTCCTTGCAATTTTACAAAATATCTTTGAGTTTTTAATTTTTTTTTGAAATACGACCCACTGCAACGTTGTTAAAAATTTTCTCTCTTCCCAGTTTAAAAACACGTAACCGATTTTTAATTACTTGATATGAAGGTTCAGACTAATCCGATGCCTCTGTCATATCTGCATAAATTTCTTGTGGTGACAACACACAAATTTTATCCATTTTCAAAATACAAACACGCCAAGAAAAATAAGCTAATATTTCAAAAATCAAAAAGACACAAATTGATATTTTACATTTACTAACGCCAATAAATGATACTTCCAATGACAACAGCTTTTGATATGACACTCAACGTCAACTATGGTAGCGACAATAAATATTGTACTTCTCTCGTATATACAGGTGTTTTAAACCGACAGTTTGAAATTGAAGTAGAGTATTTCTCTATTTTAGGGATTCGTGTAATTGCAAATATATATGTAGTGTGACCGGATATAAAATTACATGAATTGTTCTAGCCCCTTAGTTTCGTTCTCTAATAGCCTCTCTGTTACATCTCCTGAAAGCTGCCCATACCCCGACAATAGTTTTCTAGTACATTCCAGCTATTTCCCCCGATGTAATTATTTTCGCTTGTTTCGAATGAATCTTTGTGTTTTCTGTATAAAAGTGTACCTAACAAATAAGTGCTTTGATCTTACACAAAATAATGATGTTACATTTTCCACAAATCTGAATCGTACAAACAAGAGCTTGAACAAGGATATTTTGAGATACTTTTTAAATAGCTTGAACCGCATACAACGAGAATCTTTGTTGTAATTTTTATAGCTTATGAAGAAAATAGTAAATAATTTCCTCTAACCTCTATGAAAAACCATAGTAACTCAAGAATTATCACAGTTATCTAAGAAAGGTGGTAGAGTTCGATGCAGAATTTAATACGGCTTTAGAATAGGAAATAATTTAGTTCATCGTATTTAAACAAATCGTATTTTGGTCTAAGAGTAGGTACACTAAAAGAAAATTAAATTTTGGACAGCTTGTAGACAATGCAAAATTCCAAGAACTGTAGCAAAATATCAAGATTTCTACTATACATAAGTTCAATTTCATATTTATAGCTTCAAAAACGGCGACGACTCATGATGTAAATCTAAATACAGCCTTGGCCAAAAGTGTTGAACACCCCTATAAAACATAGTAGGGAATTTTTAATGTACCTACTTTAAAAAATGACAATCGCTTTGGAGAAATGAGATGTGTTCAAACGTCAATTAGAACAACCACCTTTTTACGAAGAGCCATAAAACACTTGTAACGCAAAAGTAATATCAAAAAACGAGTGAAATTCAGATCTTAAGTTGAAGGTTGGTGAACTGCGAGCGAAGCGCAGTGCAATTTGCTATCAAGCGGTTTACGATAACTGGCTCTCACAAAAAAAAAACAAGAATTGAAAAGACCGTAAAAAATCTTCTTCCGCGCTGTTAGTATTCGAACGCTAAGAAGAAGAGTCACATGTGGGGACCTGACATTTAAAGCTACAAAGAAGCCGTGGTTTTCAGAAAATAAGAAAGAAAATCGCTTGGGATGGACTCTTAGATACCAACATTTCATGGATTGGTCAAATGTTTTGTTGTCCGATAAATACGTCTGACCTGGTCCAAGTCTCCTTTCGAAAATATGATATGAATTATGAAAAAGTTTTTGAAACCCACTCTTTTTTTCTTTCTTGTAGGTATTCAAGATGTTCACTGCTCGGCATGATAGAAGCAGCATTATGATCTTGAGATGCTTGGTTATCGATGGTGTTGGCAAAATATTCAGCCTGAAAATCCGCATGAGTAGTCAACAGTGCATTCGTTAACACGTGTTTTGGTGACATTGTTTTGGATTGAGTCAAATGTCAACAAGACAATGCTCCTTGTCACAAATTAGCGAATACGATAAGCTGGTTTAAAAGCAATACCATTGTCTTGTTAGATTGGGCTGTGAAGTCCCCAGATCTCAACTTTACCGAAGACGTTTGAGGTATTCTGCAATGGAGAATCAGTAAATACAGCATATTTTATATCATATAAAATAGTTAAAAACGCTTTGGTTCATGTGTGGGACGCCATAAATACAGCTACCCTTGTATACAGCATTCCTCAGAGGATTGCTTCTGTTATCAAATCAAAAGAACCTTTATTTTGCACTCCGCAACAAAAAAATCTGTAAATTATAGGGTGTCACTTTTGGTCAAATCTGTATCTTCAAAGTTGAAAATTTTCCAAAAGTGGTCCTGTTTGATATAGGGAATATTAACAACAGCACTATCAATGTCAATTTCCGGTATATTCGGAAGCGCTGCCATCATATTCTCAGTGAATAGATTTTATTATTCTTCTTATATAAATCTAACGGTATACATATTAGTAAATATTAAATGGCAGTGTAATTAGTTCAACTTGCATGTTTTGTTCCTCGTCACAACACAGATTATAATTTCAATTTGTGTTCCTCATTAAATGCCGTAGAAAACCCAATAAACAACCGCGAAAATAAGGTTATTATAATTATAAGCGTTTAAATTAGCTAATAGTTGAGTATACTCGGGTACTTGGTTCTATGCCTCATCTACCTACCTAAATTACGAGGATAAAACAAGTTTAGACGAATTTAGATATCAGCTTATAATAAAACAGAAAGATAACAGATGAACCGCAGTAATTTAGCAACTACAACTGCCTTTCCATTAAGAACGACGAAAATTCTTAATAAAAGAAATATTAATTTTTTTTAATGAAAACGATAATACTCTACACCAATTGAGTGTAAATACCTTCATAAACTGATGAAAGACATTATTTAGGGTGGTGTATAAGGGTGGAAGACAATTTGCAACATTAAATGGGCTGAAACTCGCAATTGTAAAGAGATAACGAAACTTGAAACTAATTAACATCCACAAGAGTTTACCCTAACACGAGCTAAAAGTTAAAGTGGTAACGCAATAATATACATTGTTATGCCGTTAAATTAGAACTTTACATTTATAATGCTTTAAATATATAAATCCTAATTCAATTAAAACTGTTATTACATAAATTCTTAGTCTCTTAAATTTAACACGTTAGCTACCGCTTGTCACATATGTATATGTGACGGACAGTTTCAATTGATAGACTACCGTCACACATGCGTGTCGCAGGCATGGACATTTTCAATGGCGTATACCACCCCGTAGTCTGTATTGAGCTGCTCGAGTTTTTGTAGTGGTCCATAGAAACGTGTGGCACACATGTGCGACGCGTGGCCTCACAGTATAATTTGAGGTTATGTTGTTTTGATATCTGCAGCAGTGCATGTTCGCCTGAGTGTAATCGCGAATAATTTTCGAGTTGAATAGCCATGGATTCCGAAAAACGTAAACTAAGAGATTGAGAACTGTGTGGTGAAGCTCAGAAAATAGAAGATTGCGGTTTGGAATTATCTGAAGAGGAATGGGAAGAGCTATATGAATATTCGAGTTCTCAGGCTACAATCCCGTCTTCCGGCGAAGATAGCAGCGGTGATGCTGGTAACGTGGAAAGAGCTAACCTGGAAAATAATTCAGAGGAAAATTATCAGAGTGGCGTAGACGACGACGAATAGATTCACATCGAACAAGATCCTGTTTTATTCGACTTTACAGGGCAAGAGGGATTCCAAGTCCCCATACCAGCCACTGTCACGCCTCTCGAAGTGTTTCAATTCTATTTGACGATACTTTGCTAAATAAAATTGTCGATTGGACAAACAGTAAAACACAACTCTTTCTATCCAAAGGCGTACCAAGAAAGTCTAATTTACGTAACTGGAAAGATGTTACTATTGCTGAACTCAAAACATTCTTGGGTCTATGTATTACTATGGGTAACAATGTTATCGAGCATATTCTGCTAAATATTCGAACAGTGTTCTATCCAAGCCAGCAACTATCCCTGGATGAAGCATTGTTGCTGTGGCGTGGCAGACTTTATTTTCGGCACAAATAAAGCTGCTAAATATGGAATAAATATATACGAATTGTGCACACCTGACGGGTTTCTTTTGAATTTATTAATCTACTATGGGAAAGGAACCACTCAAGATTCAGAACACGGCCACGCCTTTGCTGTTGTTGGAAAACTAGCGGAGCCCTATTTGAATCAAGGTCATGTTATATATTTGGACAATTTTTACAACAGTGTGGATTTGGCTAAAAAAACCTTGGAGAAGGATACTCATGTAGTTGGAACCCTGCGCAAAAACAGGAAGAAATTGGAAAGTGGGGAGACGATTTGGGGGCGAAAGGGCAAGGTTGTTGTAGCCAAGTGGAAGGAGAACAGAGAGGTATTGGTCATATCTAGTGCACATAAATTTGAAATGTCTGAAGGAACTAACAGAAGAGGGAAACAATTTACGAAGCCAAATATCGTTTTTGACTATAATGAATTCATGTCAGGCATAGATAGAACAGACAAAATGGTTCCCTATGACACAACACCTCGAAAGACCATCAGATAGTACATCAAACTATTCTTCCATTTACTGGATGTATGTCTCTGGAATGGAAACTGCATTTATCAAAAAGTCACTGTGAAGAAGAAGACATATCTAAGTTATAGAGATGACATCGTTAGAGGTATTGTTGGATGTGTTTGTCGCCGTACCGTAAGTCAACTTTATAGTAAAATTCACTCATTCCCATTTGTAATCTCGTTTTCTTGAGGCACCAACTAAATCCCTACACTTTCCAACGAAAGTAGACAAAAGAGTCAAGTGTCGCAGTTGCTACCACAGAGAAAAAAAAAACGTAAAGCCACCTACTTTGTGTGTGGTGAATGTAAGGACGAAAAAGGAAATCTAATTGGTTTATGTGTTGATGGTTGTTTCGCACAGTACCATATGTGAATTTTGTTTTTGTTTGCAATAACTGCAATAAGTAATGCAATAATACAATAAGTTTAACATTTCTCATATTCCTTGTCTTTTTTTTCTCCTGGAATAAATACTGATTTTCAATTAAAACTTGTTTTCTTTAATGTCACACATATGAGTCGTACAGTCCATTTAAAAAATATTTAACTGTAGATCACCGTCACATATACATATGTGATGGAAACAGAATCTGAAAAAAAAACCGAAAATGTTCAATCAATAACACTTACATAAGTTATTCTGATACAAAACAAGATTGTGTGGCCATTTTCACAGAGTATGGTAAAGGTTTTTCTTCTCATGGGGGTAGTGGACGTGTTAATAAAGTTTTCGCGATAATGAGATATCTATATTGCATTTGAAAATAATTTTCATTGCTCTGTTGTATTTTTGCAATTGTTGTGTTTTGTTTTAATTCATATTAAATGATATAATAGAGGAATAATCTAGACGGGGAGCAATTATGGTTTTATACAGGAGTAGTTTGTTGCACATGCTTTTTTTGCTAATATAGTCCAAAAACTAGATTTCTTGGACGTTTTATTCTTACGAAATTAATAATTTTCTTTAAATAATAAATTTTAGAGAGGGGGATTCGTTTGAAGCAATATCAAACGAATGTATCTCACTCTAAATCCTGATTGATTTTGACAAATAATTTGGTTTCTGTTACAATACTCATTTATAGTATGTAGCATAATATTACCAAGTGGTTGGTTGCGATCTGTAGCGGTAAAAATCTAGTTAGTATTGGTTTGTCAAAATTGCTGAAAGAAAACGGATGCATTAGTACAACATGTGACACAACTGACCGAAGTAACCGCTATAAAACCTCGGTTATTGCGGTTCCTGCAAATACATATGACCATATATTTTGTAATAAATTAATAAGTAATTGTTGTCAATGGGCTATCGCAATAAAGCGGCAAATTCTGAACAAAATGAGCTGTTAAATATTTAATTTCAACATTTGTTCCTTCCCTTTCCTTCCCCCTCCTTACCCCGCTTCCCTTTCCCCTTCCCCAAAGCCCAAACTAAACCAAAATACCCGTAATACTCGTAGTAGAATTGCAGGAATGACCTAGCGAGATCAATATGTCCAGCTACCGACTTGTTCTTGTCTACTTTTCTGTTGGTACTAGTTTTGAGCTTGACCGATAGAGGGAATAAATTTAGAATTAGTTACAGTGAAAGCAATTTTAGAATTTGAGCTCACTCAAAGTTATATTTGTTGTATTCAATACAAAAGTTCATCTTTCAACATGTTTGATGCTCTGAAAAATTTCTATCCATTGGTATCATATCATACGCAATGTCTTTGGATATATTACCTTTTGAAGAAATCCAGATTTGTTGATAGGTTCGGTTAATTGGCTGGCCTAAATAAGTAATTTCTGATTGAACTATGAAATGAGGAGTTCATTTATCGACCAAAAATTCATTAATTTTCATTTCCGCTAATCATTTTTTGTCGATTTAGTTTTTTTTACAAACATTTTGTAAGAGTAAACGCCTCCAGTTTTTAAACATTTTCTGGTCGACTTTGAGAAATAAAAGTGCATACATAATACGCAGCGCTTTGGTTTTTTTTAGCACCAAGTTTTGATTCTGACAAGCAATTTTCCATTTCCTAAAGACTACTATTAGGGCACTATGTACAGTTGAGAGCATGGAATTCTAGACAACTACACCTCATTCCAAATAAGACAGGAGCGTTATGAAAGATAGGGTCTAACCGTCTGTGATTGGTTAAAATCTAGTGCACATTTACACAAGAACAATTTGTCAAAATTGCATAAATGTCAGAAACATCAAAACGTTATATTATGTGAGCGTCCTTTGTGTTCTATTGCGATTATTGGGCTTTATTGCTTTCTTTATCCATTACATCTTGATTCATCATACAAAATGGGTTTTTTTAGAGCTTCTGAATAATATTTACTTATTGAAGGTATGTACTATTTGAACAGTTTTGCTTAAATTTTCTTATTTATTCATCTTATGGTTTTGATAAACGTCAATACGTGAATATGTAATTATGGCTGATGCTGCTCTCACAGGTTCCTCAAAAAATGCAAAGTGCGCAGGCATGTAGCAAGTGGGCAAAGACTTCATCGGACAGCAAATGAAATTGGGATTAGCAAAAAAAACTGTTTGACACCATCGGAGATATAGTTAACTGGAAACGCCACCAAAGAAACGGATATGTCAAATGAAATATGACAAATTAGACGAAGCTCATAAAAGTACAATTAGAAGCATTAAATGTGTTTTATTTGTTTTCGTAAAGATGTTATTCTACATAGTGGTCAGTCAATCATCAGACAATCAAAAACAAATTTTAAATTTACCGCGATTTTTGCAAATCACGAACTTGTTCTTGTGTGATATGTGCTCCGATTGTAGCGTTATCTGCTCCATTCTTATTTGGAATGGACAATAAGTATAGCAGTTTTGTCAAAATATTTACTATTGTGAACGGGTATTTTACTGCACTTGTAGCTTCAGGTTATGTATCAGTGTCATGCGTGCGTAACTCTAGGCATATTTTTAAATATCAATTAATGTCATTAATAAAATGTCAAAAGTCAATAAAACTCTATATGGAAGACACATTTACAGTAGCCAATTATTTATGCCTTTAATTCAATGCTCCCGACTGTGCATCCTTGTGTCAGCCATATCAACGCTAGCTCGATTTAAACGTAGTTTTCGTTAAAAAGAGCATTTTATTTCAAATATTTTTGCACCCCTTTCTCTCCCCTCCTCCTACTCCTTCCATGTTTCGTATGAACAAATACTATGTAAATATATACAAGCTGATTCATTTTCGGCCCTCACCACGGGGATCTCGCTTATTATTGGAGATAGAGTATAGGTTTAAATTTGGCAAAGTTGCTAAATTTTGTACTTGTTATGAATCCGAAAAGAAAATTGACCTGTGACAATTGACGTTCGTTATTTCTTAAAAAAACGCGAAAACCGCATTTTCTTCTTTTACCTATAGCACCTACATTTGGCCCTTTAGAGAAAAAATAAAAACACATTCTCATGGCCACTTTTGAGCCTCTATCCAATGGTGTAATCGAAAATTTTATACGACGTTTCGTTTCTTTCTGACCATCATCAACTATCTAATTTCTTATAGGCGTCATATTGGATTTACACACCATCGGATAGGGTTTTTTTTTCTGATTTCAACCATGTATCACATGTTGACGATAGTTTTTGATATTATGCTTAAATTAAAAAAAATAGATTTTTTAGATAAAATAAGGTAGCCATGAAATTTCAATCTGTCAAACATTTCATTTATCGTTTATTAGTAATACGAAAATGTACAACAACGAAGAAAAACGAGATATGTTAAGTATTTTTTATTCTTCGAATCGAAATACAACAATAGCGAGTACAAGATATTTACAAATGTATCCAGAACGACAACAGCCTCATCGTTCCATTTTTCTAGATCTTGATAGAAATTTGGTCGCGTATGGGTCGTTTACTAAGCCGCATAATGTTCATGCCAACAGGAATTTTAATGAAAATCGATAGGATATTTTACAAAAAATACATACATAAAAAGGTAAACAATAAACAATTACAGTAAATGTTCAATTATCTGGCCATCTTCATTAATGCACAGTTGAGCACGCCTTCTGGCATTTTGAACAGCTCTTTGTATAGTTCTTCTTGGAACTGCATCGAAGGCATTCTGAAGTCTGTCTCGTAATTGTTCAATGTTTTGTGGGGCATCTAATTTATAAATATTATTTTTAACATATCCCCATAAAAAATAATCAAGCGGACTTAAATCAGGTGATCTCGCAGGCCATTCGACAACTCCTCTATTTCCAATCCAACGGTTTGGAAACTCTTGATTCAAGTAATTACTAACAACTGCCGCGTCGTGTGCTGGTGCGCCGTCTTGTTGCCACCATAAATGTTGTAGTTGATTTAATGGAATATTGTTGTCAAGGTAGTTAGATACGTATGTACGTAAAAGGTTTAAATATCTTTCTCCGTTTAATGTTTCTTCATACATAACTGGTCCTAAGAGACGATTTCCCAAAATACCCATCCAAACGTTTATTCCAAAACGATGTTGTGGTCTCCTTGCCCTGTTTTGTCGGGGATTTTCTACTGCCCAATAGTGCTCCGTATTTCTGTTGAACATTCCAGAATTAGTAAATTTTGATTCATCTGTCCAGATAATTTTATTTAAAAAATTTTCGTCATTTTCTATCCTTCCCAATAACCAATTACAGTACTCTAGTCTTCTTAAATTATCTCCAGGTAGGAAAGTGTGACTAACGTGGATCTTGTATGGTTTAAATCTATTTTGATGTAAAGTTCTCCAAACTCTAGACTGGGATAAATTTAATTCTGATGCCACTTCGCGTGTAGAAGTTGATGGATTATTATTTATCTAGAAAATACAAGATTAGTATGTAAAACTTTGCAAAACACGCCTTAAATTTACCATTTGTAAAATATTCTGCCGATTTTCATTAAAATTCCTGTTGGCATGAACATTATGCGGCTTAGTAAATGACCCATACGCGATCAAATTTCTATCAAGATCTAGAAAAATGGAACGATGAGGCTGTTGTCGTTCTGGATACATTTGTAAATATCTTGTACTCGCTATTGTTGTATTTCGATTCGAAGAATAAAAAATACTTAACATATCTCGTTTTTCTTCGTTGTTGTACATTTTCGTATTACTAATAAACGATAAATGAAATGTTTGACAGATTGAAATTTCATGGCTACCTTATTTTATCTAAAAAATCTATTTTTTTTTAATTTAAGCATAATATCAAAAACTATCGTCAACATGTGATACATGGTTGAAATCAGAAAAAAAAACCCTATCCGATGGTGTGTAAATCCAATATGACGCCTATAAGAAATTAGATAGTTGATGATGGTCAGAAAGAAACGAAACGTCGTATAAAATTTTCGATTACACCATTGGATAGAGGCTCAAAAGTGGCCATGAGAATGTGTTTTTATTTTTTCTCTAAAGGGCCAAATGTAGGTGCTATAGGTAAAAGAAGAAAATGCGGTTTTCGCGTTTTTTTAAGAAATAACGAACGTCAATTGTCACAGGTCAATTTTCTTTTCGGATTCATAACAAGCACAAAATTTAGCAACTTTGTCAAATTTAAACCTATACTCTATCTCCAATAATAAGCGAGATCCCCGTGGTGAGGGCCGAAAATGAATCAGCTTGTATACCTTCAAAGAATAGTTTTTTAAGTGAAGTATAGATGTCGCCGATAGTAGAACGTTAAGGATGCATATGACCAGACAAATATTGGCTGTCGATTGTGGCTGCCAATTAATTTCAAATTGACGAGAGATCTGACAGGGGTCATAGAAGCAATAATTTGTCTGGTCCGCTGCTTGTTTACGAACGTCCCTTGCCCCTCTACTTTACAACTCTCGCCGTTCTGAATATACTGTGGCGCGTTCTCTGTTTCAGTAATGGAACTAACACTAACTGACCATATTAATATAGACACATCAAAAAAAATCATAATTAGAGTAGGCTATGTGAATGGGTTGTTAGTTTAGCCACTTTCACATAATGACATTTATTCCTTGACATTTAATTTGAGGTTATAAAACTTATATAAACTAAAGTTACAATAAAATGTCAAGTAATAAATGTCATTATGTGATAGTGGCTAAAGCAACGATCAAAAACATTTACATAGCCTACCCTAATTATGTTTTTTTTCGATGGCACGTTACTAGTAGATATTATATTTGGTATGAATTATTGGTTAATAAAGTTACGAACAAGAATCACAAAAGTAACAGAATGAACCGCTATGCGACGCTGGCATTTGAGACACGGGTTATTCAAATGCGGCAGGTTACCGATTGTGTGCAAGCCATGGACCAACATGTGTTCTTTATGTATAGTCTATGACGGCAACTAGTCGGTAATACACAACAGGTCCGGTGCTGGATTGCCGTAGCCAGGAGCGAACCATCAGTGCCGGAACAAAACCAGCAGCCGGCCATCATACTAATGTGTGCTGGGTAATATAACCGTAAAATCAGGTTACTATGGTTACGGCGCATTAAAACAGCAATAAAGTTAGCTATACATACACACACGTCGGAGCATGTTCAGATATCTCCGTTAAGTTATAATAGATCTGTAAAACGTTGCATAACAGAAAGATTACAGAATGCTTCTATTAATAACCGTCCTAAACGTTTTTAACAGAGCTACAACGTACTGTAAAGCGGTTTTTAGAGAATATATAGCTAGATAATTTATTCATTGTTATGTCAGTGGATGAACATGAACAAAAAGTAAAGTTATCTCGGAGTTTTAGAGAGAAATATTTGGGTTTTGCAATTGGGATATTAACATAATATGAGACAAGAAAAAAATGAGTAACTTTGCCTTTAATAAATAAACAGTTTTTCCTTAGGTATATACATACACATACATTTAAAACGAACCTGTAATAAAACTTCAATTTGGAGATTCCATATAGTATACAATGGGTATTTTTTAAAAACCTTTGTTATGGTAATAATATAGCTGTTATAAAACCCGCAAATGAAATGTAGGACCTTTTTTATCTCTTGATATTTCGCTTGTTTTCGTTTCATGCAATTATTTCCGGACTAATACGTAAAATAAGCGGGAGAAAAACGATAAAAATGAAGTAATTATAAAGAGAAAGGTTCAAATTCCACGGATAAGTGAGTGTACCTAATTCAATTTGCACACATATAACCCGTTAAACAGACTGAATAATAATACTGAACAAGTAAGAGAAAGAATAAATGAGAGAACACAAATTTTACATTTATACTTAACTGTTAAAAAATCTCATTATTCTATTTGATTAAACGGTATATTTTTCATAGCAAGATAGTTTCATCTCACAGCAATCCGTGACAATTCATATTTATATCTGGATATTTCTCTGAAAATATCAATAAAGTGGGAGTTTTTGTCACAAAATACAAACCAAAAAAAAACATTATATTTACTAAATAGAATCATATACATATTTGTAAAAAGGGATTTTCCAAAGTTGAAATTTTTATTATTATTATTATTATTATTATTATTATTATTATTATTATTATTATTATACCACCGAAAGTATATCATCCCGTTCTAGTAGCTACCTACTATATGAAAAAGTTTCGCACACTCCGCATTATTTTATAAGGAAAGATTCCCTTAAGTAGCTACTATACCATCATAATGTTCCAGTCATCACTTCCGCATACCCATCAGCAATATATGAGTTTCTAAATATATGTCGCTATTCTTATAGTAATATAATGCCCATACTAACGCCTAACATCCGTTCAATTCTTTCGTTTCGCATCAATAATCGTTTTCCTTGAGAGAACGCTGAGGAGTTGGGAAAGCGAATGCGAGAAAATAGTAATATGACACTTACAGCGATATATTTCTGTTTGGAGTAGAAACACATTCCAATATTGTTCCAGAGAGCCACTGAATCGGGTCGATGCTGGACAGCTAATTTATATTTGGTCAATGCCACGTCATATTCTTCATGAGACTGAAACAGAAATGAAGTTAAATTAAAAGCAATTGCTTCCACAACAGGAAATACTAACAATTATAATTTTATTTCTGAAATATTTATTTAATTTAATTTTAGTTAATTGAGTTTTCTTTCTTTTTTGAGAAATAAATTATTTAAAATACAATTATTTATTTCAATTATCCCAATACCAGTCCATTCTCGCTAAACTCTAATAATTTTGTTCAAAAACTAAATAAACAAGAAACAACACCAAAATCTTAAAAGAATAATGGAAGATTTAAGAGTATACGAGGAGTCCCAGCAATAAAAAGACGGACTAGTATTTATGTAAAGTCTGAACAGAAGCAGACCTAAACATACCATAAAAACAAACAAATGAAAAATGTTATTTTTTTTATAAAATTTTTATATTAGAATCCGGACTTGATAGAAAATGCACGTTTATAAATCATACGTATTCATATACAAATAGCAAAACTTTGATAAGCCGTTTCGCCCACTGTACTTGCCCAACTCGTATTGATAACGCACCTAAACCTAATAAAATTTTGCCACAAAAATGAGAGTTAACTCAACTGTTTTAGACAAAAGTTCGATTTACAAAAAAAAAGAGAGATACTGGATTTTAATCATAGAAACTGTCCACAGAGACGGGTGTTTCAGTATTAACTCAGAGACCAACGCAACGTTGGACAAATCCGACAAGGGAAAAAAAACCAATTTCACAATTATATATGAAACATAAGCAGAAATTAAATTGCAATCGTTGATCGATCACACAGTGACAAGATTGTGCAAAGCTCAAGAAGACGTGCTGAAAACAGTGAACAATTTGAAAACTATAAATATAATAGTAAAGTGGGGTTGTGATGGAGCGGAACAAAATCGCTACAAACAGAAGTTTTCAGAAGATAAATGCAGTGACGAAAGTTTATTTAGTATATTGATGGTGCCCATGCAAATGTATTCAGAAAATGAAAAAGGCAACAAAAGCATTCTGTGGCAAAACCCTGCACCATGTTCTACGAGATATTGTCGTCCCATCAAATTTGTGTTCGCTAAAGAAACGATAGATTTAATTAAGGGTGAAGTTGACAAGGCACAAGACCAAGTGACGTCACTGGTGCGCACTAAATTTATTGTAAATGACATGGAAGTCTTGGTAAAGGCAACACTAATTTTATGTATGATTGATGGCAAAGTTTGTCATGACCTAGCTGGATGTGAGTCCACGCAGACTTGTTATTTATGTAGGGCCAGGCCCAGTGAAATGAACAAGGAAAAGCTCATTCTAGAAGAACCTGTAAATAGCAATCTGGTGTCTCTGAATCTTTCTCCTCTGCATGCTTGGATAAGACTTTTAGAATGGATTTTGCACATTTCTTGTCGTCTCGATATTAAATCATGGCCGATCATCTGCCGAACTATAGCAACTCCCCATTACTTTATGCACGAAAACTCGAATACTGAACTCTTTGTCATTTTCTTTAAATCTGCAGCAAATCAATAATGTTAAGAATTGTGATGATCGTATGTTAGATTTGATATTTGGAAATGCTGATTACAAAATGGAAGTTGAACATGAGCCATTACCCCTTGTACAACAGGATTTATATCATCCCGCTCTTTCTGCTACCATGCGACTTCTATTCGATAGCATACCTCCTGTGTTTCCGATTTCTACTACTTTATACTATAAGTTCCGTAGAGCAAATTTCAAACAATTATAATATGAGCATTTACTTCTTCAAGATTGGACAGTTCTACACCAACTTCACAATAATATGCTCAGCATCTGTACCAACAACATCGCGCAAACGATCTTCCTATCCATCATGGTTCTCTACTGCAATAATATCCATCCAAGGAATATTACAGGTATAAATGGAAATCTACAAGCATTTAATTTCACTATCAAGAATTCAGAAGAGTACGAACCGACTCCAAGAATATGATTACTTCTTCCTACAAAACCTATATAGGAGACGTTGAAGAAACTATTCATCATAATCCTCGTGAACTTTTTGCTTTTATTCGCTCCAAACAGGGCTAAACTAGAATACCTGAAAAGTTATGTTACAATAACCATGATATTGAGGATCCTCAAATGATTATAAACGCGTTCGCAGATTTGTTTTTGAATGCTCAAACACAAAGTAACATTCCTTTAGATATTTCTGCAGTTTCTAATCATCAATGGTTTTCATTACTACCAGTGACAGACGATGAGCTCATCAAGATAATGGCTAATGCTTCAAACAAGCATTATTGTTGATGGTATGGTAGGTCGGTTCATATCGAAGGTTTGGTCCACGTCTTGAGATAAGTGTTAAGCTACTTAAGGAGATATTTGTCTTATTGTTTATAGTTTGGGTATGGCGTTGAATAGATCTACTTCCAATATATACAGGGTGAGGTGAGATTAGTTTACTAATAATACATATGAAATTTGTGTTATTAAAAGTTACGGCAAATAAAGAAATTATCTATCTCTCGACATGCACTGTCCAAAAATAGGAGAATTTATCAAAGGTTCGGTAGACCAATATTCATGTATAGATAATTTTTTATTTCTTGGCGCATGTAACTTCAACGTCAAAAACACGTACAATTCTGACCTGTCAATATCTTTCCAGCCTTTTGCATTTTCGGCAGCATAACGATTCGTTTCATGCACAACTATATCGACAATGTCATCTGCAAAAAGAATTGAAAAGTAATCTATTTCAGTTAAATTTTGATTGAGGTTCAAATCCGGATTTATTCCATTTTGATCATTCATATATGCATGTTTCTGTGTCTGGAAGTCATTCCATTCAGTCCAGCTTTATCTGTTCCAATATGGCTCCCTCTCATTTCCGATGTCTCCTTCTAAATTCCTTTGGTCTGCGCTGGTTTAATTACCTAAACATTCATCATCGCTTTCAAAACACTCACTTCCGCTCGATGGTTCGGACTTATATTCACTTCCGCTGTCATCAAACAGATCTTCGTCACTCACATAACAGTCTTCGAAATCATTAACATGTCTCATAATTTCTCTAACCTCTCTAAGATCTAAGCCACATACATTATGTAGAAATGCACTACCTTTTTCTGATTTCTGTTTAGGCCATGAAGGACCTGCAGCTTCATTAGACGACATTTTTAACACTTTAACTACTAGAAAACACATGCATCGCATATTCGCCGCGTTTATTATGCTCATCGACTGTCGTATATTTCCGTCGGAACCGGATTTATTCGACCATCGTTTCCAAGCCAAGTTAATCGCAACCGAATAACACGACGGTAGATCCACAGTCATATAAAGCTCTAAACGGGGTAGAATTTTGACAGCAACTGTTTAGTGAGTTATGAAAAAGCGAAAAGCCGACGCTCGTCTAGAAGTCAAATTATGCCAAACCGAATATATTCATTTTTCGTATCGAAAGCGGTAATGGTTTTTAACATTATTTTGCAAAACGATAGTAAGATTTAAAACCAATCTGAATAATTTGGAACAACTTTTAACATTTCGATCTCGGATTATTCTAGTTGTTTCAAACCTTTTTACATTTCGAAATTAAAACTAAAGCCACCTCCTCCCTCCATAAAACTGTAGGATCGGGTTTATTAATTTATACACCTCACTTAACTTTTGTTTATTTGTTAAATAAACAAGAAACACTAAGAATATTAAACATTAAAAATGAATACAATACAACATACATCTGTACTACATAACGTCTTATATGGCACTGTTCGTGCAACGATGATGCGTGCGCAGGCGCACGCCACCTAAACTTTGCATATACGAATTATTTCACCCCACAATTCGGCCATCCTACGGCAAATTCGCCCTCGAATTATTCGCTATTATCACCCCCCATGGCCCACGGTTTTATAAATTCGGCGCATGTTGTAGTGCTTATTGGGCCATCGCATTTGCCTATCTTCACGACGTCATAGGTGTCTTTCGGTTTAACTCGCGTGATTTCATAAGGTCCTAGATATTTGGGTTTCAACTTTAAACCTGGTCCTAGTTGTGTTCTCTTTATTGCTACTACATCATGTACATTATATTTTCTCGCAGATCGCCTTCGCAGGTTATACGTCTTGCGGTTTTCCTCTTGATAGGCTAGGATTTGTTTCTTTGCCTCCTCTCGCAGTTTACCTCGGTCTTCAACAAAAGTCGTTTCGATTTCTTCGTCAATCATCTGTTTTATGTACAGATCTTTTTTTCCTCTCATCTTGACACCAATTAACAATTCGAACGGTGTAAAACCAGTACTCCTTTGGCATGTGGAATTTATAATGCGCTGAACTTGGTCGACGTGGCGATACCATTTTGTTGGGTCTTCCAATGACAACTTCGTTAATATAGATATTATTACTGAATTCGTTCGTTCTATCTGGCCATTGGCCCTACGCAAACCAGTTGTGATACAATGATGAGTCACATTTTCCTCTTTACAATATTGTTCAAATTCATCCGAAGTAAAAGCTGTGCCCCTGTCAGATATGATCACGCCAGGGTTTCCAAAATGCTTTTGTTGTACTTTCAATTTGGCAATGACTTCCTTACTCGTAGTTGACTTTACGGGGTATAGCCATACAAACTTTGTAAAACTATCTATTATCGCTAAGATATGTCTATAATTTTTATTTGTCGACTCCAACGGTCCCAGATGGTCGATATGATATGTATGTAGTGGTATCCCCTCTTTCGGTATAGGATTAAGTAACCCTTCTTGCTTTCCCATTTTTCTGCTCGTCAAAATGCACTTTATGCAGTTAGAAATACATCGTGTCACTTTCGTACCCAAATTTGAAATATAATAGTCTTGACTAATCACATCTTCGGTCTTCTTTTTGCCAAAGTGATTTCTTTCGTGTACCATTTTCACAATATCCATCTGCATATCGCTTGGAATAATGAGTAGGTCTTTTCCATTTTCCACCTTATATAGAATGTCATTTTTCAGAAAGTGGTTATCATATTCGTGCGTCGTCTTCAATATCCTTTTGATCGCCTGAATTCGTTCATCACGTTCTTGAGCTTTTCGTATTTGAGCTATCACAGTATCTTCTACGTGAATTTGATAAACGGGGTATCGGCTAAGAGCGTCGACGTGACGCATTGATGAACCTACTCTATGGACAATCTCATAGTCGTAATCTTCCAAGTACAAAGCCCATCTTGCTACACGTGCATTTAGTTCCTTTTTCCGCATCGTTTGACTAAAGGCCGCACAGTCCGTAATTATTTTGAATTTTACACCCAGCAAATATACTCTGAATTTTTTTAGTGCCTCAACGATTGCAAGCACTTCCAGCTCGTAGCTTATGTACTTACGCTCAGCGTCAGAAGTCTTTTTACTCATGTAATATGTCGGATGAAACTTATTGTCTTCGTCAGATTGTTGTAGCAATACGGCTCCATACCCCTCTTGACTGGCGTCGCAATGTAGCTCAGTAGGTCTTCCTTGTTGGTAAATATTCAGAACGGGTTTATCTGCAAGAATTCTTTTAAGCTCTTCAAATGCAGCTCTCTGTTCCTCAGCAATGGTAAATGGCTTATTTCCTTTCAGTAATTCACTAAGGGGTCTTGCGATTGTGGAGTATTTAGGGATAAATTTCCGAAAGTAGCCACTTAAACCTAGGAAACTTTGAAGCTGTTTTTGCGTAGTCGGCATCGGAAAACGTAGTACTGCCTTCGTTTTGTCTTCTGATGGATAGATTTGCCCGTTTCTGATGATGTGCCCCAAGAATTCTACTTCCCTCTTCAACAAGTGACATTTCTTCCAATTAATGTGCAATCCATACTCGCTGGAAACTTCAAGAACAGTCGTCAATCTTTGCAAAGCTTCTCTTTCATCGGTAGCTGGTATAATGAGGTCATCCATATATTTATGGTAACACTAATCCATCCCTCGTCAGGTTTCTAAATATTTGATTGATAAACCGCTGAAATACTGCGGGTGAATTACATAAACCAAACGGTACCTTAGTAAATTGGTATTGACCTGAATGTGTGACGAACGCAGTATACTTTTGGCTAGCTTCTTCTACATCAACATGAAAGAAACCGTTTCGCAAATCCAATGTACTGAACACTTTAGCATTCTGTAATCTGTCTAGCTGGTCTTCTATCAGCGGGAGAGGATATCTGTCTTTTACAATTTTCCTATTGATCTTTCTGTAATCTATACAAATCCGTGATCCGCCATCTTTTTTCTTAACAACTACAACCTGGCTTGAATAGTCAGAAGCACACGGTTCTATTATTCCTTCTTGTAGCCAATCACTAACTTGTTGATCAACTATGTCCCATTCTACAAATGGTAATCTTCGTGGAGTGTGGTAAATTGGCTCTTCATCTATAGTTGTTATTTTCATCCTTACGTCTGTTGTGCGCGTCTTCTCGGGACGATATGATGATATCATGTCTTGTATTTTTTGTCGCTGCTCTCTAGTGGATGTGGCGCCAATGTCTAAAGGTGTTTCCAAATTTATATCTATAGCCATTATGTCCAACCCAGCCGGAGCTTCTCGCTTGGACATAACGACAGTATCTCCATCTATAATCATATGAACACCGGATAATAGTTCTTTGCCTAATATCATTTCCATTCTCATCACATCATCTGGAACTACATGAATTTTGGTAATAAATTCGTCATCATCTATTTTTAGTCTGCACATCATTGAACCTAATGTAGTAACTTCACTATTTCCAAATCCACGTAATGCCATGCTTAGATGGTCAATAGTCTTTCCAATATCCTTACACACGCTTTCCTTAATAATATTTATTGCGCTTCCTGGATCTATTAATGCTATAATTTGTTTATCCTCAATAAGCATATTTTTTGTGTATGATAAAGGTTCAATCAGGTTGACGTTTCTTGATGGTTTTTCATTGGATCTTGTAGCACTTTCTCTTTTGTCGCAGTCGAATGATCTATGCCCAAATCCATTACATTTAAAACATTTACTGCCTTTTGATTTGGAAGGACAGTCTGTTGATTTATGACCAGTTACACCGCAGTTATAGCATCTAATATTCTTGTTATCGGCCACTTTTGTTGTTCCGCGACAAGGTAGCAAAGCACGTTGAGGGTGTCGTTTGTCTTTTACGTCCTGATAAGTTCGCAATTTTTGTTTCAAATCTTGTAAATCTTTGGCGCTATACAAAATCATTTTGTTATTAGCGTCGTCATAAATACCATCAACGATGTATTGAATAACGTCAGGCTCCTCAATACTGCCTCTATTCGCTAATTCTTTCATCACCAAAAAATATTCTTGCAGCGTTTCGGACTTACCCATCTTTCTGTTATTTAACATTCGGTGAAGTTGAGCGTTGGTAAGTCGTTCTCCAAATTCGTCGAGTAATGCTCTTTTTAGATCTCGCCAATTATTCAATCCTCTTTCCCCGTCCACAAATAGTCTTGCCAGCCCTGTTAGCTGCCTTTTGGCATACAGGAATAGATATAAATCATCCCAATCTACCATTTTGCCTACTGCTTCTATATCCTCTACCCATTTTTTAACAGGGTAACTGTTGCTACCATCAATACCATCAAACTTCCGGACTGCATCTTCCACGTCTCTAAAAGTAACAGTATTCTTCTTCACGTCCCTTCTCGAGCTCCTATCATCTTCCTTTGTCTCTGCATCTTTATCATCTTTCAGTTCATCCGCATTCAATTGTTTATCTTCGTCATCGTCTTCGTCATCCGTTGTCGAAATAGTACGTAGTTTATCGAGATTAGCCAAGTTATCGCAAATTCGTTGTGTAATTTCGTCTTCGTTCCCAGTATATTCGATGCATAAAATGTTACAAATGGAAATTAAATCTCCCAAAGCAAGATTTTTTTGATATATACTAGTTTAGCATTGTATTGATCCGAACCGCTTTTGAACGTAAAACCAGAAAATTCTCTAAGCCTTTTTCTATTACCCCGATCACCCTCTGACTGAAATACTAATTTATGAAACGCTTTTATCGTTTCTGCCTTCGCGACTTTTATATTGACTAATATGGATGGGATATCTTTCAGCATCATCGTTACACTGTCTTTTCTTATCTTACTTAATAATATAATAGAAATACAATAGAAATATTTAACTAACAGTTAATACAAATATTAAAATGGAACAATATGTACTATTAACATGTTTAGAACTGACTTACATAAAAATATGTGTTGGCTTAGGTCTATATTCGAATTATTATTCAGAGAATTCAAAAAAAACGGTCAACAGTTCAATGAACTCGAACATCTGGTTGTTTACACACGCATGCGCATATATTTTGCTTACGCCTCGCCAGGTGATAACATCAATACTCATGCGCCGTTACGTCGCGTCGTTGTAGATGGTTTTAAATAAAAAGGTCAATTACTTACGATTGTTTCTCGAAATTCCTAATACTATTTCACAATCTTGAAATACCTTGGTAGGCTGTACCTACTTAGATGTAGCGTCCGTGTTTCTATGTGTTGTCAGCTATTACGTCTTCTTAACCTTCTTCTGTCGTCGTAATTTCACTTTGTTGCTTTATCGTCTTCTCTTCTGTTTTGTGCCCGTCTTCGTCGTCGTTTTCGTCCCTTTACCGTCTTTTCGTTTTCTTGACCGTCTTTTTGCCGTCTTAGCCGCCTTTTCGTCGTTACATCGTTCGGACAATGCCCGTTGTTATATTTCTCATTCCATCCCGGTTGAGCCCCCAAAATTTGTAGGATCGGGTTTATTAATTTATACACCTCACTTAACTTTTGTTTATTTATTAAATAAACAAGAAACACTAAGAATATTAAACATTAAAAATGAATACAATACAACATACATCTGTACTACATAACGTCTTATATGGCACTGTTCGTGCAACGATGATGCGTGCGCAGGCGCACGCCACCTAAACTTTGCATATACGAATTATTTCACCCCACAAAACTAATATTGAAAACAATATAAAACCACTTTCCACAAATTGATTTTTAAACTAGATTTGTCGGAAGTAGAGGAAGCGGTAACATTTGGTATTTGTGACATCCCAGCTAGCAGACTGACGTTATTATGACGTCTAAATTAGGTCATTTCTGACTTTAAAGGTCATTCGACCAAAATATGACGTCCTCGGTACGACTCTATTGGCACGTTCAAGTGACGTCCTTGTACGACGTTTTATGTACGTCATTTTTTGGGCAGTTTTAAACTTAATAAACTTCATTACATTTAACACAAATACAACATACAACTGAATAAAGTTGATGTCAACGCAATGTCAACGTATTAATATAGCATGTGCGTTGTCTAAACAAAATACACAATTTATTTTGAAAACTACAATACTTATATGGTTAGGGGTTCTCAACTTTCAATAAAATCATATTCAACAGCCAATTGTTATTGTATTTCACTTGATAATAAAGTTATTCAAATTGAAAATATAATTCAATATAATGGAAATAAATGTTGTGTAATTGGTAGAGAATATATAATGTACGAGTCATTATACTCATATCCATTTGAATCAACTAGCTTATTACAGATTAGTGTAGTTTATAACTTATCATATCCATTTGAATCAACTAGCTTATTACAGATTAGTGTAGTTTATAACTTAACAGAACTCAGATCATATAATTTAGAAGAAATTGCTGCAAAATGTATGTTATTTCCTTATGATGTAGAATCCTTACCTACGAAATTTGTTTGTTTCCCATTGCTTCACAATTTAGATTAAGTAACGTTTTTGAAAAGTAATAGTAGCGCAGTTTTTACTTTATGTAAATTAAGTAAAACATTGGTCAATGTTTATTAATTACTCTGCTGCTATCAAATTAGTTTCAGTTTCGTTTTATATATATTTTCTGATACTGGTTGAAGTTATTTGTTGTAGAATATATTGAGAAAAATGTTCTAATAGGAAAATATTTATATTTATTTTTATTTAATAAAGTTTTATGTTAATGTTAACAGTTATATTTTCTCAAATTCTCCATAGATACCATATCCTTTAATTCTTAAAGCTAATCTAATTCATAATAGTTTCACATAAAAGCCGATTGCTTTTATAGTGATTTTCCATGATAGCTTGTAATTTATGTGATAATGCTACTTGACAATCATCCCTATCAAAGCTTCATTAAAATGTTTGATTTGTGTGAAGCTATTTATAGCACGTGAAGGATTTTTATTTATACGTAAGTCTAAATAAGGTCATTATTAAGTCATAATAACGTCGCCTAAGGGTGAGAAATCGACGTCGCAGGTACGTCATTACCCGACGTCATTTTACCTGTGACATATACACGTTGTTACAACGTCTTATAAACGTCATTTGATAGGTCATTCTTCTTACAAACATTACCAAAAAATGACGTCATATTGTCGTCAGTCTGCTAGCTGGGATATCTTTTGCTGAACTATTAAAGTTTTGATTTCGAAACCTTGGAACAACAAATTTTCGAAGGAGGGAACTAAAAGCATAAAAAAATAATGGATTTAAATCCGTCTATGCACAATCTGTCTGTTGAAGATATTAAACATTGAGAAAATTCTGCACCGCTAATGAATTGTGTAAGGGCGCTGCATTGTTCATGAAAAAGAGATCTCTTGTAAGTTGCAGGGGCACATCTACGACTAACTCGCCCCATTGAGCCCTGCAGGTATAGTACGTGTGGTGCAAGCAGACTAGCAAAAATCTTCATTCTTTTCAAATTAAACTAAGTACTATACAGTGTGTCCGTAAAGTATGGAATAAATTCATTTTTTCCGAAACGAACAATTTTAACGAAATTTCCCGAAACAGGTCGATTTTTGATTTTAATTTGCTTTAATTTAGCGTTAATAATAATAATAATAATAATAATAATAATAATAATAATAATAATAATAATAATAATCCATGCCTTAGCATCCCCCAACAGCTTGCGCCAATTACAGGGGGCATCGGCTGGCCATGAGTTATTATTACGCCTGCGGCTGTAGACCGACTTAAGATGTTACCTTTCCGCATTTGCCGTGGAATTTGGAAAACTACAGAAAACCAAACTCAGAAAGGAAGCACCGGGGTTCGAACCCGGTACTGCCGGACTGCTAATTATAATTAAATATATAGGGTGAACCATATGTGAGAAATGACGTCATCGACAATTTTTTTAAATGGAAGACCCTGTATATTGTTCGAGTTTTAGAATATACGGACCACCCTGAATCCAAAAAGGTATCATACATGTCGTTTAGTTTTATCATAGCGCTATTGAAATCAGAGAAACATTATTTACAGTTTCAATAGACTGTTTCTTTGTTGTCACATTTTTTGACATTCCTTTTGCACTTAACCGTTTAATGTTGTGTGCTTTATTTATAAAACAAGTAGGCGATTAGTTTTTGTGAAATGTCACTATTTTTACTAATGTCAAATAAAGTATGGAATAAATTCGATATTTTCTAAAGCAAAAAGGTAGATACTTGGGGTCTAGCGGACAGAATTTGAAAGATATGAGCTAACAACTATTTCTTATCAATTGCAAAAAAGTAGGCGACTAATCTTATTTATCAATTTTATTGATAGCTAATGATAACAGATAAATGACTTTATGTTAAATGTTCGATCTGTAGCCCTTGCTGTATTTGACAGTAACTTAAACAATAAATAAATTCTTGTTGAACCTCGTTTATGGTTTCCTGAGAAATATTATTTATTTCTATTCGAATTCGCTCTTGTAAGCACCCACCACACATTAAAAAAAAAATTCTTCAATACGTGCTGGTTTCGATTTATAAACAACATTCTTCAGATGGCCTCACATAAAAAACTCCAAAGAATTAAGGTCTGGCGACCTCGCTGGCCATTCAATATGTCCACGTCTACCAATCCACCTGTTCAGAAAAATTTCGTCTAGGTACCTTCGAAAATCTACAGCATAATGCGGAGGCGCACCATTCTGTCCAAACCATAGAGTTTCATCAAAACTTTCAGGATTAATTCTACTGGGGAATAAATTAATTAAAGTAGGTACAAGAAAACCCCTTAAAAACCCAAGATATGTTGGCCCGTCTAAATTACCTTCGAAAAAGTAAGGTCCAATGATTTTATTTGTTACAAAACCAGCCCATACATTTATCTTTTACAGGTATTGATTATGATGCTCACGCATCCATTTGGGATTTTCTTTTGCCCAGTACCTACAATTCTGACGATTGATTTCGCCATTTAATGTGAAAGTGGCTTCATCAGAGAAAATAATGTTTGATACCAAGAATGGTCTCGGTGGTAGTTATCCATCATTGCTTCACAAAATTCTATTCTTCTATCTGGATCATCATCGTTTAATTCCTGTACAAGTTTATTTTAAAGGGATGCAATTTTTCCAGTTTTAATAATTTGTGTACCATTGTTTTGCTAACATCAAGATCACGACTAATCTTACCAACAGAAGTGTGCGGATCTTCTTCAACGGCAAGTAGAACATCTAATTTTCTATCAAAATTTATAGAGGGGCGACGATTTGCGTGTACTTTCAACCGTACCAGTTTCCCGAAATTTCTTTTCAACCTTACTTACTGTTGATTGCGTTATAGGTCTTTCTGGATATTTGTCGTTAAACAAATCACGCACTTCCATCTGAGTTCGCGATCTGTCTCCATGCCCAATCATCATCAGTATTTCAATTTTTTGCTGTACACTTAATTTCATTTTCACTTTAAATTAATTCCAAGCAATAATACAACATTCACGAATTACTACAATTCTGGTACTATTTAACTGTTATTTGACTTCAGTAAAAATAGTGACATTTCACAAAAACTAATCGCCTACTTGTTTTAAATAAATGCACACAACATTAAAGGAGGAATGCAAGACGAATGTCAAAAAATGTGACAACAAAGAAACAGTCTATTGAAACTGTAAATAGATGTTTCTCGGATTTCAATAGCGCTATGATAAAACTAAACGACATGTATGATACCTTTTTGGATTCAAGGTGGTCTGTATATTCTAAAACTCGAACAATATACAGGGTCTTCCATTTAAAAAAATTGTCGATGACGTCATTTCTCACATATGGTTCACTCTGTATATTTAATTATAACGCTAAATTAAAGCAAATTAAAATCAAAAATCGACCTGTTTCGGGAAATTTCGTTAAAATGGTTCGTTTCGGAAAAAATTAATTTATTCCATACTTTACGGACACACTGTATATTTTTTTAGAGGTTAGTTGAAGACAAAATTTGATTATCGATTAGTTTGAATAAAGCATGTATGCAGTTAGAGTTAGTGGTTTTCGAGATATTTCAAATTATTTCCCATCTCTGTACGTTATCATGCAGGTGCGCTTTTTAAAAGAAAATTCAGAGATCAAACATCAAGCAGAAATTTTAAATTTAAATTTTCCCCTTTATACATAAACATATAGACAAACACAATATACGAAACTGGAGCAATATCAGGGCAAAAATATTAAGCGATTCAATAGGTGCACTTATTTTTCAAAACAAGTGGGGAAAATTATTTTTTCAAATAATTTTCCGTATCATTAGATTTCAATTTCTCTTTATATATGTGAAAGTTAAATGAAACGTATTCAACCGTCCGAAGAGATTTATCTACATTCAAATTTGTTAGCGTTACATTTGAGGCATTGACGCAATTTTCGACTGTGTTTACGCGACCAAAACAAACCAAACTAGACATCGAAGCAAACATAACCTGACGTGATTTGATGAGTTTCTGTTTTAAGAACATTCGATCGACATTACTAACGTTAATGAAACGTGTGTATCTTTAGATGGTCTCTTTTATCTCTGTGTATATGTATGTATATAAATCGTATGAAAAAAACTAAATACTGACGTTTCTTTCAGTTTATTTACTCCCATATATATCTTTCTTGGCATAATATTTCGTGGAATTCGTGGAAAGTTCGAATGAAGTATAAATTTAAATCGAATTTTTGATCAAAATAAAACGTTTGTGATGATGATGAGTAATATTAGATGTCACACATCCTCATAACTTGTGTTCACAAATCGCGCTGCTCGATTATCGGCGTTCGTTTCGTAAATATATCTTTGTTTATATAAGGAAGTAGGATTTACGTAATATAGGAACACTTATGAAGTAGACATAGGAAATTATTCTTTTCAGTTGTTATTAAACCAAATATTAAGAACACTCATAAATATTAAATCCATTGAAAATTTAGTATAATATAAAATTTTGTAAATATTTATGATTTGTACTGCTGACATGTTTTTGGCAATGTGATCTTTTCCACAACTTTAAATCCCTATTGCACATCAAATATTTTCTTAGTCAAAAGTATTAGGCGCCTCTAAAAAATATCAATATGATAAAAGGTATGCCGTGCAGTCTGCATACAGAAGGTTCAATGAAATCAGGACGCACTTTAATAAACCGAAATCAGGCAGAAAACGAGTGACTTCTGATCACCAGAACTGAAAACTTATCCGCGAATCACTTGAAAATCCCAGAAAAACCTCATCTGAGCTCATTGCAGCTCTGTGGGAGGAGACTTGAAAACCCGTTAGCGGTCGTACTGCTAGAAGAAGACTTGTGGAAGCCGGCCTAAGGGGTTGTGAAACCAGAAAGAAGCTATGGTTCACGGACAACAACAAAAGAACTCGCTTACAGTGGGCCCTAATTTATTATTTTTCTTAATTTTAATATGTTTCTATTCTGTTACATCCTAATACTATACGAGCAAAAATTATTTAGATAAGCGATTGCCATGATAAAAAAACCTATGTCTTTGATACACTCAGTTTTTTGTTAATGTTAATTAAATGTCAGTTTCGATTTGAAATTTTATTTGACAGGAATTAAATGTCAGTTTCAATTTAAAACTTTACTCGACATGATAGTTTCACAATTACATAAACGATTCATCATTGAATCTTATTTTCGTAATGGAAATCTTGAAAATGGAGAATGGAGATACAGTACTGTAGCTTGCCTGGTTGAATTTCGACAACAGTTTCCTGATTTTGTGTTCGTGGAAGCTGACTTTTTCAATGTGGTCCGGAATTGTGTGCGACTGTTCAGAGAAACAGGAAGTGTAACACATAAGAGCGGCGGTGGTAGGCCAACTGTCCGTACAGAGCAAACTATTGAAAATGTCCGAGAAATTATTAACGCACCACCAACAACATCTTTGCGAAGAGTCATACAGCAAGTTCCCGTATCATCTGGTACATGCAGAATAATTTCAAGGAGGGACATTGCTGTATTTCCTTATAAAATGCAGGTGTATCATGAATTGTTACCGCCTGATCATAACAGGCACATGTTATATTGCCAGTGGTTCACCCACTGAACAACAATGACCTCTTGGATTTGACATTTTTTACAGATGAGGAGTGGTTTCAGTTGTCAGTGTATATCAGTTCACAAACCATGAGAATGTGGAGTGCTGAAAACCCTCACATATTTCGCGAGTCTCCGTTGCATCCCCAGAAAGTTGGGGTGTGGATTGGTGTTTCTCGGAGACGATTGATACCCATAATCTTTGAAGGAACCATCAATGCCCAAAGGTATCTAGACAATATCTTAGAACCCTTCATAAACCAACTCCACGAAGACGAGCTGCAACAGGGATATTTCCAACAAGATGGTGCCACTTCTCACACGACTCCGCAATCTATTGCTTATTTACGACAATTTTTTGGCGATCGTCTGATTAATTTACGTTGTGAACCTGAATTCCCGCCAAGATCACCAGATTTGACTATCCTAGATGACTTCGTTTTGCCACATTTGAAGAACACCATTTTTAGAATACCAGTTCACACACTTCCTGAGTTACAAAACCGAATAATTGAAGAATGTGCCAATATTACGCCCGAAATACTCCGAAACACATTTGAAAATATGCCTGCATAAAAATGGTGGCCATTTTCAACATCTCATGTAATAAATTGAAAATAGACCCATAAGTACAAAACATTACATTTAAAATAACTCTTAAACTCGACGACATAAGTATTGTTACTATTTATTTGACAAGCTGATTAGCTTAGATACATAACCAATATAATTTCAACTACTGACGATGAATTAAACACACACGGTACGTTCAGAATTCCAAAGCAACTTTTTATCTAAATAATTTTCGCTCATATGGTACAAAAGTAGTGCATTAAGTAGGCTGTAGTAACAGTAGACCATGGCCAAAATCATATAACATCAGCTGTCAAATATTGTTGTTTGTTAACAGGCTTAATATTTGTAAAATAATGTCGCAAGTAGAAAAAAGAAAGTTGGTGAAAATTTGTATAGAAGAGGTATTAAAAACGTTAAAAAATTAGTGCAATTGACTGAACTCGGAAAAAGTGCAGTATGTGATACAATAAAGAGGGTAAAAAATAGGAGATATATGAGCCATGGACCAGTTTCCGCACCGCATAATCGTGCGTTTACACTATTCAAGTGAATTGATCAAGTCAGTTGAATTCAAGTGACTTGAAAGCGAATTGAGGGGTTTAGATATTCAATTCGCTTTCAAATCACTTGAATTTAACTGACTTGATCAATTCACTTGAATAGTGTAAACGCACCATAAGATTATTGGAAACAATCTGAACGCTTAATGACATTAGGACGACAAAATCCGCGCCTAGGGTTTCGAAAACTGGCTAACAGATTTGGAAATCAACGGCAAATAAGAGTTTGTCCAGAAACCATCCGCATTTCACTGAAAAGACAAGGTTACTTAGAAAAAAAAACAAAAAAATCCTTGCAATGGCACCTATACACAGGCAACGAAGTCTAGTTTTTTTGCCGTTTTCAAGATGATTATTTTCAAAATTCAATTTTCAAATTTCGCACTAAAATAATAGTTTAAGAAGCAATTTCTCAACGTGGTGCTACACCTCTCTGTGTAATTGATGGCAGCGTTAATAGTGCAAAATATTGTGAAATTCTTAATGGTTTTCTTCTTGAAAGCACTCATGCTGTATATCCAGAAGGGTGGCGTTTTCAATAGGATAATGCAAAATGCCATACTTCTACCTACACTACAGCTTGGATGCAAGAACAAAATATGGCAACAGTTCCATGACCAGCAGCTTCCCCAGATCCTAGTTCCATAGAAAACATATGGAAATTAATGAAAATTGAAGTAGAATGAGCAACGCCACAAAATAAAGAACATTTGATTTGGTCATTTTTACAAGCCTGAACCACCGCCACAGAAAAGAATAGCAGTAACGTAGTTTTAATAGTACCTCAATGTTTAGTTAAGTCTTTATTATTCAAGTAATAAAAATATATTCAGTAAAATTATGACTGTGCGTCTTGTTTTTCCGATACTTTCTAGACGCACTATATTATTTTTTAATTATTAACCAATTTTTAAACTTATCGATTTTGATATCTATTATCCAATTATTACATTATTGGATTACATCGAAACCTGATCTTAAAACTGCGCTGCCTCGATAATGAAGTACCATAGACACGGAACAGTATGCAAAACTTGTTCGCATCATGTCTCAAAGAATTGTTGCGGTCATAAAGATCAGATCTTTACCAATTTGCAAAACAGGTAATGATCAAACTATGTGGCTGCACTATAGGAACAGAAAAAGGGAATATCACGCAGCAAGAAAGTCGTGTAAACAACAGTACAACGATAATGTCATTCTGAATTGAAACTAAATCAAAATCAGCGTGGAAAATTATTAATAATACTATTAATACAAATGCAAATAAATCTAAAAAAATCAGTATCGTAGACAATAGTATTGAAGTCGACGACCCTAAAGATTTGGCTAAACGCTTTGGTGAGTTTTTTATACAACCTCCTAAGTTACTAGATAAACATGTAACTAAAGTCAGTACTCAACAAATCAACAAAAACGTAAACAGTTTGTATCTTTACCCTACGAATGCTGTCGAAGTTGAGGGTGTAATACGCACGCTTGCCGGAAAAATGTCGGCTAGATTGACGGTGTGCCATCAAAGATTTTGAAATTGGTTGAGCATTGTATCTCTTCGCCACTGGTTGATATCATTAATTCGATGTTTTCAACAGGCGTCTTCCCCAAAGCCTTAAAACATGCAAAGATGTTACCAGTCTTTAAAAAGGGTGATCCTAAAAATATAAATAATTACCGGGCAATTTCTGTGTTATCATCTTTTTCTAAAATTATCGAAAAGATCTTGCATAACAGATTAGTCTCCTTCTACAGTAAAAATAATATAATTACAAGCCGTCATTATGGTTTCTTACAAAATAAGTGCTGTGAAGATGCAATTAATGACTCATTAACTGACATTCTTGAAGGTCTTGACGGCGGGAGACTGATGTGCGGTGCTTATTTTGATCTAAGCAAGGCATTCGATTTAATTAATCATGATATGTTGTTGCAGAAATTGGAGGGAGGTGTAAGAGGAGTAGCTTTGAATATATTTTAATCTTATCTGAGTGATAGACGAGCAACTGTCTGTGTAACTAAAACCGTCGATAATATACGGAAAAATTCTTACAGTGAGCAGTTATATATTGCTCAAGGTGTCCCTCAGGGATCACTAATTGGACCGCTACTATTTGTGACATTCATTAATGATTTGCACGTCTCAGTTAAAAATTGCACATTTTATCAATATGCCGACGATATATCCTGTATAATAGTAAATTCTTCATATGAAACGTTATCGAAAAGTACCAATAGAATTGTATCGGATATGATAACATGGTGTGACAATAACTTACTATGTCTAAACTTAAAGAAGACCTCATTTTTGGTCTATCGTACTCAAGGTAGTAGGGAGTCATTGTATGTTAGAGGTCAAGATGCTTCGCTGCCACAGTCTTCTAGTACCAAGTTTTTAGGAGTTACCTTGGATGAGTCAGTTAACTGGCGTGAACATATTGCAGAGATGTCAAAAAAATTAAGTAGCGCTTTCTTTGGGATATACAGCCTAAGAGACTCTGTAAGTTTATCAACTTTGAGAATGTTTTATTTCGGGCGTAAAATCACTCTTTGTATTACAAAAAAAGATTATCCGTTGCATGCTTTTTTGCCCTCAAGAACTTCCTGTAGGAGTCATTTTGCGCAGCTGAATATTTTGACAGTGCCATCTATCTATATTTATAAATTAATAAAATTCTACAACCAAAACAAAACTAAATTCACAACTAATGCGGCGGCTTCACCACATAAATTAACGCTCTATGAAAAGGGTCCGTACTACGCAGCTATTAAAGCATACAATGCATTACCAGCTCACCTGAGGCGATGTGCAAGTGATAGGGTACTTCTTAAAAATGTAAAGGAATATCTGATTAAGGAGAGTTTTTATAGCTTCGAAGAGTATGTAAATTTCCATACACATGTTCTATGATGCCTTTTTTTCTCTTGTTTTGTTTGTTCTGTTTTAGATTAGCTTGTTTTAACTTGTGTTCTTTTTACTATGTATCTACTGACAATGTCTATATCTACATGATCTATGACAGTAAAATCGTTGATTGAAGGAATACATAAAGATGCGCAACCTATGACAATCAACGATAAAATATATTATTATTATTAAAAGGAAGGAGGGGTGGGGGAAGAGGGAGACTAATAAGCATATTTGAAAAAAGAAGAGGTGTATGCCAATAATAAACAATACGATAGCGTCAAAGATCTACGATAACGAAGTGTTCCTATTTCAACACTGACCAAATTGATAGACAGCATGACGACCCGGATGTTTGAAGTTATTTTGAATAGAGAATCTAATACTCACTAGTAAGTTATGAAAGAATTAGAATTATTTAATGTGAAATAAAACACACAAATGTTTTCAGGTTTACACTGTATTTGATAATCACGACAGCTGTTTCGCTACACTGTAGCTTCTTCAGGTTTAAATATACAATAATAAGTATCTACATACCCTTGACTCTTATATATAGTGTGTGGTTATTAGGAATTCTAAGAACTAAAATTTAAAGAACAATTTCTTGTCTAAAAGTGACGGGTCTATACCGAAAGTACGTGTAACTAAATATACTGCTAACAGATGTTGTGTGTTAAATTAAGGAAACTGTCTTACTGACTAAATATATTTAACAATGGTGATGAGTTTAAGTCCACTTTATCGTTTAATAAATTATCTGAATTTTTATATTTATTAATTTCTAATGTCTCTAGTAAATCTAGTTTCATACTTTTATTTTCTACATGAAGAATATCAAAATCTATTTAAAACTATGATTATTAACGGGTCGATGGCCGCAGTGGTTAACTATTGTTGTGAATAGGTGCCGGGGTTCAATTCTCTGGAGGGACGGTGACATTTTTTCAGAGAGTTTAATCCCGGATCGACTTGCCATTCGCTGTTGGGAAAAGTGATTAACAGCGCGGCATCATAAAAGGCGATATGATGCTATTGAACACAACATACACACACAAAAACTACACCGCGAATTGATGATAGCCAGACAAGCGATACAGTTTACGAATCAACTTATTAAAAAAAAAAAAAAAAAAAAAATTATCTATCAAATGATTCGCGTAAGTCGAATCATTTTTTCGGTTAATGTAAGCGGAGTAATGATCAGCGATCCGTGTTTTAAATGCTCTTCCTGTTTGACCTATATATCCCTTAGTACATGTACCACAAGTTAACTTATAGACTCCCGATTTATTGCTGTGATTAGTTTTTCCTTTATTGTTCTTGATGTATTTTGCAAGGTTATTGTTTGTTTTGTATGCAATATTAATATTCTGTTTTCTAAGTAATTTTGTTAGTTTTGCTTGGTTCTCCCCTAAATAAGTGATAGATTTAAACTTTTGAATTGTAGTGTCTTTTATAACTGGATAAATTTCTTGTAACGTTTTGTTGAATAATCTCTTAGAAATTAATTTATCTATTAACTTTGGGTCGTATCCATTGTTATAGGAAATTTGTTTAATAATGTTATATTCTTTATTATAATCTGCAGTGGACATTGATGTGTTAATCAATCTATTGATCATGCTGTGGTAAGCCGCTAATTTATGTTGATATGGATGGTTGGATTTGTTGTGAATAGTTATGTCAGTATGTGATTCTTTGTGGTAAATGGAAAATTGTACTTGGTTATTGACTATTTTTAACGTAAGATCTAAGAAGTTGATACTGTTATTCACTTCTTTTTCTAATGTAAAAGTAATATGGGAATTAATAGAATTAATAAACTCAAAGAAATTATCCAGTTGTCTGTTTGTACCTATGTATCCTACCAAAATATCGTCAACGTATCTGAACCAAAATAATACGTTCTTCGTTAATGTACTATTTCCAAAAATTATTCTTTCTAAATTGTCCATAAAAATCTCTGCTAATAGAGGTGACAAAGGATTTCCCATAATTAAACCGCTGTTACACTTATAAAATTTATCATCGAATGAAAAGTAATTCTGTTCTAAGCAAACAGATAATAATTGCAAAATCTCGTCTTTTATGAGGATGTTAGTTTTGTTACATTCTAACATCCTTTTAATTAATTCAACTGTTTCAGTAGGTGGAACACTCGAAAAAAGGTTTTTTACATCGAATGAAATTAATTTAGTGTTATCAGGTAACTTAAGGTCTTTTATGTTATTAATTAATTGAGAACTATTTTTGATACTATATTTAGGTTTGAATTTCGTATGCTTAATTATAATATCAAACATTTTGAAACTTTAACTGCTGGTGCTGTAACATATGAAACAACAGGTCTAATTGGATAATTTTCTTTATGCAATTTGATTAAAGAATATAGTTTTTGTGGTTGTGGATTCATTACCTTTAATTTCTGTCTTTCATAATAATTATTGATATTAAACAGGCTAGGTGAATTACTAATCGTCTTAATGATTTGTTTTTGAAAGGCTATTGTCGGGTCTTTTTGGATTACGATATATTTTTCTGGATCTAGAAATTGATTAGTTTTTAATATGTAATCTACTTGATTTAATGCTATGTCTGTTTTCCCCTTATCTGCTCGTGTGAAAATTAAATTATTATCTTTTGCTTTACTCTTAATATTCTTAGCTATTTGACCATCATTGTTAACTGTCGTGGCTCGATTTAAATGTTTAATAGTATTACTTGCTTGATATTTAGTATTCAGGTTGTTACTATCCTTTAATGCTAACTCAGTTTCTACCGCTAATAGTTCTAAATCTTTCTTTCTAATTTATGATTTTATGTTGTAATTAAATCCTTTGCTTAATACATCAATTTCTTTTTCGTTGAACACTGTGTTGTTGAGATTGCTAAATCTATTAAAAAACTTATGTTCTGAAAAATTGTTGCAAGAATGTTCTACTTGGCTTAATTTGTTATTGATTAATGACTCTATTTTTTTCCTTTGTATTATTTTTTATGGATTAATTCACTGACTTGAGTTCTAATCTTAGTGTCTATTAAGTCGAATTCTATCGGGTTAAGTCTATAAGTTAATTCAGAATGTACTACCTTAAGATACAAATAGGCGGAATCTCGTTTAGAATACTGCAGTTTTCTATCTTCAATCATCCATTTCTTCATACCTGCTTTTCTACCTTTTTCAGCACTTGTACTAATGTTGTTAGTCTTCAAATTTATATAATGTAGGACCACCGAATTCTGTATGCACATGTTGTAAAACCATATATTTTGAGTAGTCACTTTCGTATGTAAAATAAGTTTAAAGTAATCTCGGACCAGGCAACTAGATGCTACTTCTTTCAAATGTTGGATTGAGTCGGTCTTTACTTGATGTAAATCCATTTTCAATGTGAAATAAAACAAGAAATTGTTCTTTAGATTTTAGTTCTTAGAATTCCTAATAACCACACACTATATATAAGAGTCAAGGGTATGTAGATACTTATTATTGTATATTTAAACCTGAAGAAGCTACAGTGTAGCGAAACAGCTGTCGTGATTATCCAATACAGTGTAAATCTGAAACATTTTGTTTGTTTTATTTCACATTGAAAATGGATTTACATCAAGTAAAGACCGACTCAATCCAACATTAGAATTATTTATTTATTTATTAATTTTGTGTTAATGGTGCTACAGAAATTTCGCTGTTTCGAGTTACCATTAGTGTAAATATTCTCTGTATAAAATGTAATAAACTGTTTTAACGTTATTTTCTCGTGCATTTGTGTTTCTTTATACTTCAGGATTAATTTCAATGCATTGTTTGCGGGAGATATTAAGATATTACTAATGACTTCTTACGACTTAAATCTCTTTTGTAACGTATGTATATATTCGGTCTATTCATATATGTATGTATGTACACTCACCTTAAAGAAGTTGTAGAACGATTTTACATAGCAGTAATATACTGTCTTTGTCAGGTCATCCCCTCTACATTTAATGTGACTGTCGCCCACTGGAGGCAATGGGTAATATCGTATTTTTCGTAATATGTGTATTCAGTCTCTGCTGTGCAAGCGGAGCGGGAGCAATTAACTCATACTTGGTTACTAGGAACTATTTATGTATTCCTATTAAAATCGACACATCGTTATTTCCTAGAAAAGGTAGATGCGATTATTCTTCAAGGCAGTAACAGAAAGTATATTATCTCTATTTGAATAGCAAGGAACTCTATGTGTGTGCGCCCTACTATATAAGATAGCGCGGTGTAAAAAATAGTAGATAATTCATTATTAGTTGTTTATCTATTTATCTTTAAAATACATCATCTTCAAGATGTATTTTGTTCTCCTTGATATACTTAAAATCGTTAATTATCTTATTGTTAGTGTATTATTTTAACAGTTAAAGGGTTTTGTTTTGCAAAAAATTAACGTAAAATTTTTCAGCACAGCAGAAGACATTACTTAAAACGTACGCGCAATGTTTAGTTAAAAGAAATGCTATACAATTTTTGAAGAAGTTGTAATAGTAATAGTCATTAATATATCATTCAATGGTCTTCATTAATTTTACTGTAGTAGGTAAAAAAGTTTACTTTGCAGATTTTAAGGTGTCTATTTTTGCTGAGTATTAATACAATCAAATACAGCAACAATTTTAAATGCGTTTATCTCTCGATAAGATAATGCATTTTTTTCCCGGACGTAGTCAGCCCGCAGACTGACAAGTGGTCCTGTGAACCGCCCCCTAGGAGATTTTAGTCACCCCGGAATCGTCTTAATGACATGCGTAAGGGTGATTGGGCTGTCTTTTCTTCGTCTTGTATTGCTCTAGTTCTCCTATATTAGAAAAAAAAAATATATAGAGTTCAGATAATAAATAGAAATATATTACAATATATTTCTACTTATTATCTGAACTGAATATATAATAAATAACAATGGTTATTTCTAATGAAATAATAAGTAAATAAATAAAAATAAAGTAGTATTCTTAAAAAAAGTAACAAATTGTAAAATAATAATAAAAGTATTATGTATATATCACAAATAACAGATATTCAAAAATAATTAGTATAATAATAATAATAATAATAAAGTTGCTTTCTCAAAATAAAATAACAAAAAATAAAGTCGCATTCCCAAAATAAAATAAAAAAAAAACTATGTAATAAATAAAAAGTAATAAATATTTTAAAATAATTGAATAAAAATTAGATGCCATCAATAATTAGTCAGCAACAACGAGGATAAAACCTCCGTTTCGTAATTTTTAATTTTGGCAAAAATGTCAAACAGTTTTTTTAAGTTATCATTCTTCATTGGTAGCCCACAGCTTCTGGTAAATTCATTAACTTTCAGTTTAATCATCCGATCAACCAAAAATATATCACAGTTAATTTAATTCAAGCTCTGTAATTGTTATTTATCTTTGTAGCATGCTCATGATAAAGTTATTAAAAAATAACGAAATATTGAGCTTATGAGTAAATCAGTTTTAATTCTGCTACAGACCGACACCCTAATATCATCTTATAACTTATTACATTAAATATATATAATATTTTTAAATAAAAAATATGACTGTATCTAAAACACAATCATAAACTGTAACAAAATTTTAACATTTACATACAGTTATAACATTTTTATTAATATGATTTATTAATGAAAAAAATATATTGCAAGAATTATGATGGTTAGCCAATATAAAATTCAGCAGTACAGTATATTCTATCATGAATTTAATAAAGCACTATATCAGATTTTAAAAAATAATATCGAAGAAAAATAATTATTTATATAAAATCATTAGTAAAACATTTGACAATAACGATAAACGTTAACAAAACTCTGCGGTAAGCACATTATTTGAAGTATGAGGGAATTAGAACATTGTTGGATGAGGTATATGAATCGGGGGTTAGTATAATCGTTTGTTCTTTTGATGTAAAACTTCCAGAAATTCTCTTTCAAGTAATATGTCAATAGACTATAGATCCAACAATACGTCCATTATTTATGTATGTTTAATTATATTTTACGGGGAACGGCTAATGACAAATTCCAAAGAACAGTATCTAGTCGGCAAAATTTTATGTGAAAATGTATGCCAATGCAAAGAAAACCTATGCAGAAATTATGGGATTATCTAAGATGCCTAATTATGGCAAGTATTTCTTAATTAGCAATCGTTTAAGTTGTTCACCCCCAAATAAATCTTCAAATGCGTAACCTATAAATCCGATGCAAGTTATATTTGCAAATTCAGTTTGCATTATTATTCGTAAACATGCCAGGTGATTTCAGTAGTGTCGAAACAAGATCCAAAATTGTGACGCTTTGGGAACGTGGTTTGTCCTATAGCGAAGTTGCTCGAGAAGTTGGACATTCGGTAAGTACAAAATTTTTATATATAACACATTGCTCCTTCTGTAAAATAATATATTTTTTTCTTTGTCGTAATAATACGTTTGATACTACAGATTCTACTAAACTATTTTTATTATATGAATTCCATTTATAAACCTATATAGTTATATTTAGTGCCTCCGTTTTTACGATCCGTACCATCTCGCATATATACATATTCTAAAACTTATTTCTTTCGCAACTTTTTCAGGAATCCGTGGTTCATTACTGGATCAATCGATGGCGAACGGAAGATCAAAACACCGCGTTGAAAACGAGACCAAGGTCGGGCCATCCGCCAAAAATTGGTCCAGAGGATGCCGGCAGAATTTTGCAGCACGTCAGTCAGCAGCCCTTTATCACGTTAGATAAAATAATTGAAGAGCTAAATTTGAATTGCTGTGCAGAAACGCTACGTAAATTTCTGCATAAGCAGCACATCCACTGTCGGCGCCCTGCAAAGAAAGTGGAATTGTTTCCCAGACATGTCGCGGACCGTTTAAATTTCGCACATGCAAATTTAAACGGAGATTGGAGCGCCGTCATATTCTCGGATGAGAAGGTCTTCTCAACATCGCAAGACACCAGGAAACTTGTATGGCGCGCCAATGGTACAAGATTTAACGCAGACAATGTTGTAAGGGCCCGGCAAAGCAACCGCATCAGTTTGGCATACTGGGGGTGGATGTCCAGTGCTGGACCCGGAGAATTAACTCGAATAAATACGCGATTGGATGCTGAAGAATACATCCGCATCTTGGAGGATGTGCTGCTCCCTAGTGTGAGAACCTTCTATCCTGAACCCCATCCAATCGTTTTAGTGCAGGATAATTCTGCCGTCCACACGGCAATAGTAGTGAGGCTCTGGTTCCAGCACAGAGACGACCTCGAAGTTCTTCCGTGGCCAGCTAAGTCCCCTGATCTGAATCCCATCGAAAACCTATGGGCAGTGATGGGGCAAATGTGGGACCAGAGAGATGTGCCGATTCCGCCGAACCGAATGAATCTTCACAATCACGTGACTGAGATTTGGGAAAGTTTTAGAGGGAGAGAAACTTGCTCAAATCTCGTGGCGTCGATGCGTGAACGACTTCAAGAGGTTATAGATCGTAATGGATACTGGACTCGGTACTAATCGTTATTATTGAGAACGTGTGTTTCGCACTGCCATGACTTTTATTTTTTATTTTTTCTCGGAATATATTATTGTTTTCTTTTAATTTTCTTAGTTATTTTAATAGCTTTTCGTTACGCACGTTCCCAATAATAAAGGTTAAGCCCATTGGCATCTAATTTTTATTCAATTATTTTAAAATATTTATTACTTTTTATTTATTACATAGTTTTTTTTTATTTTATTTTGGGAATGCGACTTTATTTTTTGTTATTTTATTTTGAGGAAGCAACTTTATTTTTATTATTATTATACTAATTATTTTTGAATATCTGTTATTTGTGATATATACATAATACTTTTATTATTATTTTACAATTTGTTACTTTTTTTAAGAATACTACTTTATTTTTATTTATTTACTTATTATTTCATTAGAAATAACCATTGTTATTTATTATATATTCAGTTCAGATAATAAGTAGAAATATATTGTAATATATTTCTATTTATTATCTGAACTCTATATATTTTTTTTTTCTAATATAGGAGAACTAGAGCAATACAAGACGAAGAAAAGACAGCCCAATCACCCTTACGCATGTCATTAATTTTTTGCAAAACAAAACCCTTTAACTGTTAAAATAATACACTAACAATAAGATAATTAACGATTTTAAGTATATCAAGGAGAACAAAATACATCTTGAAGATGATGTATTTTAAAGATAAATAGATAAACAACTAATAATGAATTATCTATCCAAAACAACTTTGCCTACGCCTCGCTATATGTCAAAAGTATGTAAATAACTAATATATCATTTCATTTCAAAACATTTAAAATGTGTATTATGATTTAAGAATTTATTAAAAAAGTTTTAATTAGATTACCAACAAGTATTGTAGGTATTTTACGCCGCGCTATCTTATATAGTAGGGCGCACACACATAGAGTTCCTTGCTATTCAAATAGAGATAATATACTTTCTGTTACTGCCTTGAAGAATAATCGCATCTACCTTTTCTAGGAAATAACGATGTGTCGATATTAATAGGAATACATAAATAGTTCCTAGTAACCAAGTATGAGTTAATTGCTCCCGCTCCGCTTGCACAGCAGAGACTGAATACACATATTACGAAAAATACGATATTACCCATTGCCTCCAGTGGGCGACAGTCACATTAAATGTAGAGGGGATGACCTGACAAAGACAGTATATTACTGCTATGTAAAATCGTTCTACAACTTCTTTAAGGTGAGTGTACATATGTATGTACCTTACCTGTGTAATGCAACCAATTCCAAGCAATGCTTCCGCACAAACCGGATTCAGTGCTAATCCCGAACTAAGTCTCTCAAAAGCTAATTGTGTCTGGCCAGTTTTGATATAAAGTAATCCAGATTTCGAGAGCATATTGACGCTATCCGGGCAAACTCTACAAGATAAAAAGAAGCAATTGAAGTATGTTTGACAACTACAATACAACGTCCCCAGACTTACTCCAGCGCAGCGTTACACACAGCTATTGCAGAACGAATATCGTTTTCCATTAGGAGTATTTTTATTAACAAAGCGTACGATGTTTCTTGTTTGCCGCACTGTACTGCTTTGTTAGCGTACTCTCTCGCCTTAGGGATATTTCCCAGAAGTATCAGACATTCCCCTATTACACAGAAAATAAATTTTAAAGAGTGTACAAAATTTGTTTCACAATATGATAAACATCTTTGAGATGACATATATCTTTGATCTAGTACTCTTGCGGTTTTCAATTCTCAACGTTTATACTCAATATTTTTTATTTTTTCTATTCTTTATCAATTTTACTAACATTGTCGTGTGCATGTAATAGAGCTTTAGAAACTTTCATACAGACTTTATTTGTGTTTCTCTCTTTAATCATTTTTATAGATGCTTCTCATAATAAAAGTCCTTAATATATGTATTTTTTGACCTTTATGTACTTATCTTTATATTCCTGATTTATTTCCACTTAGAGTCCTAGAAGTAATGATAATTCGATTCCCATATTTCTCCATGATCTGAGGAAAAATTTTGTAGTCGAAAATTTTCCAATGTACAGTAAAGTTCCGCTAATCTGAGTCAATTAAAAGCACAACAAACGATGACACATATTTTAAATAAATATATAAATATATATATATATATATATATATATATGTACATTGCACGTTTTACAAATACATAAAAACATCAGCAAAAATAAACTTAATTGAAAAAGAATCAGAATTTGTACTCTGCCGTATATTGCCTTCTTTAGCTTCCATAGCGCACTGCCGCAGCATTCTAAGCATAGTTAAATTATTTAATTCGATTCTATTTTCCTCAGATTATGGAATGCAGCTGTTAAAACTTCTTATAGCTTCTGCATATTTAACTTCCACTCATTACATCCTGTCTTCCATCTCTCTTTAAGGTTAGACAATGGGGCGTTTCATCTAGACCCCATTTACCTTCTGAATTTGTTGCAGTTTCAATATCAGGTGAATAGTAAAGTTTATTTCTCCAACATTCTTTTAGTGTATCTAGGCAAAGTTTGTTCCATAAATGAACAAGCCAAAACATGGTATCCTTTAAAGTGATGTCATTAAAATCTTTTGTAATATGGTTTTCCTGCAGAGATAGAACATGAAGTTATGAGTTTGGAATCAAAGGTTGGATCTTTCAACAATTTTCCTATTTGTGATCCAACAAATATCAATTCTTTCAGCTTTGCTTCACTCAATTTTTTTTTGTTGGGGCGTAGTCAGTCCGCAGGCTGACAAGTGGCCCCTCTGAACCGCCCTATCAGAATTTCATCCTGGAACCGCCATGTATGGCATACGTCAGGATGTTGGGCTGTCTTTACGTTCAATTGCTACCCTACTTCTCCCCTCCCTGGCATTGCTGTCAGGATTAGGAGTTCGGGTGGTTTGCTACACCTGCCTGCCGGTTACGTTCTTTCTCCTCTTTGGTTTTCATGATTACCTGGAACATTTTGTGTACGGACTTCCAGCAGTGCTCTGAGGCCATCATGGTCTCGGCTAAGTTCTCAGGCGACAGTTCTTTGCCAATCACGCTGTAAGTGTGCTGCCGTACGTCATACCATCTGTCACATCGGAAGGCTGTGTGTTCAACAGTGTCTTCATGTCCGCAGTAAATGCAGCTAGCATCGCTATCCTTTCCAAACCGCAGCGCGTACGCTCTAAATACTCCGTGTCCGGTAAGTACTTGTGAAAGGTAGTAATCTACGCGTCGGAATTTACAGCTCAACCACGATCCTATATTGCCCTATTGGTGTTTTTCTCCCAGCGCTGCTGCCATCTGTCGAGGGTTATGGCCCGCGCAGTCTCTCGACACGCCTTGCCCCCGTTTTCGTAGACGTATTTACGCTCGTATGCTAGAAGGTCAATGAGGATTATTCCAGACACTATCTGGAGCGCCGCTGTAGACGTGGTACGAAAAGCCGACGCAACCCTAATTAGAGCTTTCCTTTGGACTCGTTCCGCAATGGTGCAGTAGACCTTCTTATCTAGTACTTCGCTCCATACCGGGGCACCGTACAAGATGATGGAGTGTATGACATCTGCCAATATTCTGCGCTTGGTACTGCTGGGGCCATCTATGTTAGGCATTATCCGGGCCAGTTTTGCGACCTTATCTTCTGCCTTCTTTGCCACGTACTTAATGTGCTCACCAAAACACAGACGCTGGTCGAGAACAATTCCCAGGTATTTAATACTTTTGTTTGGTCTGATAGTTGTGCCTGCCACCTCAAATACCACGTGGCCCCTGCCTCGCTTGCCCTTAAATATGATCGCCTCAGATTTTGCTGGGGCTAACTCCAGTTTATTCCCTATCAGCCAGTTTTTCAATGTTCTTAAAGACTCGTTGCCTTTAGTCATTAGGTCTTGTTCGTTATTGGCCGTTACCATCAGCGCCAAATCGTCCGCATATCCCAGAATAGTAGCGCCGGTGGGTAGATCCACCTGGAAAATGTCATCAAACAAAAGGTTCCGCAATACAGGACCCAACACAGAGCCCTGCGGCACTCCTGCTCCAATCCTAATCCGCTCACCACTCTCAACTTGCAGCTGTCTGTCGCTCAGATAGTCGCGCACCACATTCACTAAGTACTTAGCTACGCCCCACCACTCTAGCTTCTCGATGATAATGCTCCAGTCTGCAGAGTTAAACGCGTTTCGGGCATCCAATGTCACTAAGGCGCACCACCTCTCCTGGCACTCACGGACCGATATCTTCACCCGTTGGATCGCTTGCACCGTAGACTTCCCCTTCCTGAAACCGAACTGGTTATCCGAGAACCCACCGCTTCTCTCTATTTCCTCTAACAAACGCGTTCTGATGACCGCTTCGTACAGCTTACTAATCGTATTTAGTAGACATAACGGTCTAAACGAGGAGGGAGATTCCAGGTCAATTTCTTTCTTCGGCAGCAAAACTACCTTAGCCATTCTCCAGCTCTTGGGGAAAATCTGAGCACTCATTAAACTATTTAATACCCCCAGAAGCCATTCCTGGTTGGTTTGCACCGCAAGTTTAACAGCCTTGGGAGGTACCCCGTCTAACCCCGGTGCTTTTCCACTTTTAATGTCAGCCGCGGCCTGCTTTAGTTCATTTATCGCGATGCTTCTAGCTTCCCGCCCCACTTCTCTGAATACTGTCGGCGTAGGAGTTTCGTCGACGTTAACGGCAAAAAGCTCTTTAAAGATCTCGATTTTCTTACTGCTCGGAATGTCATAAGGCGAGTAGTTTCCCATTTCGCGCATGGTGATCCTATACCCATCCCCCCAGCTGTCCTCCTCTAGCCTGTTACAGAGGTCTACCCATCTTCTCCTCTTTTCTTGCCTGATGTGTTTGGCTAGTTCTCGCTTCAGTGTCTTATATCTATGTAGGGCCTCCAGCTTCATGCTACCGGATGCATTTTGTTTCCTGGCCAGTTTCACTCAATTTGGGTAACTTTTCTTTCAAATCATAAAGGGGATGTGAGAAGGTCACGGTAACTCGACGGTAACGCTGGAGGCCAAAACCTTCTGAGGTCAAAAGGACATCCTCCTAAACGTCGAGTTAGTAGATTTCGTATTTTTTATCCTCTTATTTGATTTGATTTTGTATTTAGTTTCTATATTGTATATACAAAATACTGCTATAACACGGTCAAAACCCGGAAGACCTCGTAGTAGATACTCGGGCCGTGAAAGCCATCGATATTAATTTTTGTATGGTTTCCTGTTTTTCGGCGATTCTTAATGTTTTGTGTTTTCTTTGTGAAGACTGATGATTCAAACTTACTCTAAGATGTAATTTTTTAAGTTACAAGAACATCCGAATTTGGGGAGATCGGATTAGCGAAACCAAACAAACAATTTTTTCGAAAACTTGTCTCGAGGATTTTTTCATCATTTGAGTCGCTGAATTTAGAAAAAATGTTTGAGTTAAAAGTTTTTCTATGATATTAAGTCGCAAAATTTGGAAAAGCTGAGTGGAAAATGTTTTTATCATTTGAAATATAGGAGTCAACAATTTCTCCATTTGGATCACAACTTTGTCAACAATTTCATTGTCATTTAAGTCACCAATTTTTGAGAACTGTGATTTGAAAATGCCTTCGTTGTTTAAGCTCATTTGGGTTACAAAATTTTTAAAACAATTTCAGCCAAAATTGTTTTCTTCGTTTGAAGCGCTTCGCAAATTTTCTATTTCAACGTTATAATCTAAAATTTTCTAAAAGTTGTGACGTAACTTTTTGGACTCTAAATTACAATTTTAACTTCACAAAACTTTTAACTTCTAAAACCCCCTTGGTATTTCTAAATGTAATTAGTTGGGTAATATCGTAATGAGTTGCAACTGAACGACTCGATTGAGGAAAATTATCCAAAACATCTGAAAGAACCGGATTGAAATTGAAAGATCGCATGTAAAAATTTAACACTTTACGATTAGGAAACTTGAAAAAAAAACCGCACTGCGCAAATATTGACAGATATTTATGCAAACCCTGTAACACTCAAAATTTAGAACCCAGTTAAAACTTAATGCTTTAAGAGAAAAACAACGCAGTTGTTACGTTTAAACTTTTACCTTAACGAAACTTTCTTAAAATCACCTCTTTCCAAAAAGAGGGTAGGCTAAAACACGAACAAATTAAAAGCACTGAAACGTAGAAATACATAACTAGTTAAGAACTGCTGCGAATAAATAATAAAGAGAATCATTAAAAGTTAAAATATTAATTGAGTTGTCTAAAAATGCCGAATCAAATGGAAATAAAGAAGAAAAACTTTTTCGGAAGCGAGAGAACAAAAACTTTTAATTATCATACTTCAATGCACACATTCAATGATTAAAAGGTTGTGGTAAACAATTGTTCAGTATTGTTTGAATATTGGCATTGATTTCGACCAACGCTCTATGTACATACATGTTCTAATTACGGCGTTAAGGCATTTCAGCGAAACCGCATGCAGATGCCTTCATTTCATTACCTTTGATTTCCGGTCGTATTCAGCTAATTCGAGATCGATAATCTAATCTATTTAGTAGAGGTAATTCGTTTCATAATCGACAATGGGATAATTTTAAATTTGATTAAAATATAGAAGCACAGAAATGAAACCTCTAGTTATGGATATTAGTACCAACTTTATGAGTAAATATAAAAGCATTCCTACCAACGTTATGAAATATTTCCCAATCTGCTTTATCCGACGATTTCTCAGCTTCTGTGTACGCCTCAAACGCTAGTCGATAACGTTTCAGCAAAAACCTGAAATTATATAAATATTGGTAAGTATATAGAAGTACTAAAACGTTTTAAGTATATTAAATTAAAAACGAACTGCGCGTCCAAAATGGCTGAAATTTTGTTGAGTACTTGGCAGAGTAGATGAACGACCACAGTATCCAGCTTTTTGTTGACGTGTGCTGCCATCTTCACGACCTTTTGTTTGTCTAATTTAAAACTTAACAACTTAAAGAAATCAATACCTGTAGCTAATTTAATTAACGTATTCCGGAATGACGAAAATGTTATATCATATACACTTTCAGTTGATAAAACTTGGATGAAACTTTGTAGAATTGATGTCCGATAATCTCAGTTTAAATCGCTGCAGGATATGGATATAATATCTATGCGTATTCGTTGCAACGTTTACGGTTTTAAAACCGTTACGAAATACAAATCTACTTATGTCGAGCATATGAAGCGAAAACCCGTTATCTAAAGTGCAGTATCTACATTTATCGCTTCTTCGCAATTGAACTTTACGTTATATAAAAGTCACTGCTTAAAATAATCTAGGATGTATCTGACAATGATATTAATTTCATGATTCTATGAAACGATAATGAGAAATTTGATATGTTGAGAGATTGAGTAGATACCTACATCATGTGGTAAACAAACGACGTACATACATAGAAGGAAATGTGTTTGAAACTGATATTCATATGATGATATGAAGGATCTAAGTGGCATTGTAAAGTATAGGATGATATTTATGAAAGCGATGAAATTGGTTTTAATAGAGATGCTTGATAACCTATAATGATTATAATTGTGTCCTAATGGGCATGTTTTAGCTGTTATTTTTTTTAAAAAGGAAAACCTGTAATAATAAAGTATTACATTAGCTTTTCGTTGATGTATTACAAAAAACAGTCGTTTTAATGAAATCTCTTGATCTCCATAAAAATGGAATAAAAATTCTTATTTTTGTTTGTTACAATAACTTTGCTACGATGACAATTAACTATATAGTAATAATAATAATACACATTTATTTCGAAGAACATACATTTACATAACATGTTTTTGAAACAACGTCCGTTAGCACATAAACACTGTAAAAAAGGGATTATGTTAAAATAAAACTATAAAACATGTCAACAACCAAATAAATAAATAAACTGAGTTTGAGTAAAAACTTACAGCTGACACGGTTTCTTTGATAATTTGTTTATTTTACAGTATAGAGAAAAAAGTCTCAAATGAAAGTTGTCCCTATTTATACGATGCATAGCTAGAAAATATTTTCAAATATACAGAATGTCCCAATTATAGAAAAAGCGTATGTAACTTTATTATTTTAAATGGATCACCCTATATATTATATATTTCTTAACCTTCCTAGACCTATGTGCTTGTGTTTTCGAGAAAATAAATATTTTATCAAAAATTTTGCAATTGCAGCGCTCTCGTTAATGAGCTGTAGGATCAAAACTAAAAAAGGTAGAAAATTTTGGTTTGCGCAAATTGATATGTCTTGAATTGCTTTACTATTTCCAATATTAACATGTACGGATCCTTTTGTTGACATACAGTTACTGGCGCCAACATTTGGAAACATTTAAATGCCAATAACTCTGTTTTTTTTAATGGGACATCCTATATCTGTTTACAGGATTGCATGTAAAATTAAATTCTCTTTCTTCTGATATCAGAATGTACCCATTTATCTTCAAGCGTTTTAAAGAAAAATGTATATTTCTCCTGCTACTGTAGAAATAGACCACTTCAATTTGTACAAATTGGCTACGTCAGAATAATATTATGACAGATATATTTAATAGTCATTTCCATTATTCCCAGATCCCTAAATGCATTCCTACAATAATCACGAGAGGGCAATCCCGCGAGGACTCTAATTGCTTGTTTTTGCAGTAGAAATACGCGGTGTGTATCGAAACGTCTCCAGTGAAGTATGCCAAATTTCAACAGTGACTGGAATTATACGAAATAAAAGGATCTTAAAATGATCAAGAGACAATATGCAGAGAGCTGTCTAGAGCGTAAATAGCGTGAACTCTTCTTTGGAAAAACATTTTTTTTATCGGAGTTCTCATTGCACCCCAAAGAGTTCTAGAGTTCTTGATCAAATTTAGTAAAGTTCCGTAAAAATAAACATAGAAAACAGTAGTTGAAAATGCGGGGTGCCAAGTTCACAAAACGTAGTACGAAAAATCGCGATAACATTTAAAGTAATTGTCTGAGCTTTTCGAGCATTAAAAATTATCGTTAGAACTCTTGAGGTGCTATCCAGCACTCCAAGAAAAAATTCAAAATTTCGAAATTTACGATTTTCCAAATTTTTCCATCTATGAAAAACTGTTAGAATTTCTGAAATATTAAAAGAAGAGTTTCAAACCAGAAGAATTATCGCTAGAAATGTTGAGATGCTACCCAGAACAAACCAAAAGCTAATCAAAATTTCGAAGTTTTTTTTTGCCTGATTTTCTTTGAGGTACTGTGGGCCTTTCGCGCCTAAACAACTATCGCTAGAACTCTTGAGGACGAAATTTTTCGTTTTGCCCTAATTATTTTGAGGTATGAAAATTAGCGAGAACTATTTAAGTATCAATATGAGCTTTGAAAATTAAATCGAAAATGTCGTTTCCTTTCTCTAATGTAGGTATGTAATTTTTTATTTTGCTTGACAAATACAAAACTACGTGTATTTATAGTACAATCAATTATTTTGACATTCAAGGATTACTAACATTTAGAATGCATTAAGAAGGCGTATTTTTCGGACTTTCGCCAGGAAAGCATTATATACAAGCAAATATATACAATAATTAATGATAGAGAATTATTAAGTGTATTCAAAAATGCAAAAATTGATTTCCAGGAATATCGAAAACTTCTAACGAACCAGTTCCTTGAATAACCTTGTACAGGCAGACAAGTTGTAATATTATATTAAAAGAGCATATCAAAATATACACTGAAATCATGATTCCGCATGTGCTTCACATCTGTCAGAAAGCAACCATAAACGAACAATGGGATCATAAAAACATTACACTATGTAGAAAAAGGAAAGAAACGCTTAACCTCCTCGAATTCATATAGATTTTTAAAACCAGCCATAAATCACATACCTATAGCAGTTTTAAATGGTCTGACCCTATACAGATATCCCTTTTTCTATGTTTGTTGAAAATGTAGTACATAAGTAAGAAATGTGTCTTAATCTCAATTCATTGTAGTTTTGAAAAAGATCTGATAAGATTCAAACTGCAGTGTACTATACTTAATACACTTGTGTGTTATTCTCTTGTGGCGTTTACTTAAGTGAAATTGTTATCAAAATTTACTTATTTGGTAGATTAAGAAACGTGAAAAAGTGTGTGAAATTTGTAGTTGTGAAAGTGTTTGTTATATAAAGCATCCTGTTAATCAGCGTACATTAACAATTGAAGACAGAACAGGCGATTCATAATATTACACAAAACAAAAGACAAATCATAATGTATGACAGCGAAAAGTTGTTTGAAAATATAGAACTGTTGATGAAAATGGCAAAGTATTATTACCATCTAATGACATTTTTAGAAAAATATCTGATCGTATGCATTCTCTAGGCTCCCCTGTAAAGCCAAAACACATTTATACAATTATAAAAAATTATGATGAAATTTTAAAATATTGTGAAAAAAAGATAGTACAAAAAAACTTTAGGTTCAACTGCAACAGAGATAAAACATCGGTAACATCTACACTACAACATTTCATTAATTACTCGGGATACGTGTTTCAAAGTCTCATAGACCCTCATCATCAACCGAATACCGAATGAATAAATAAATGCATCAACTAATGAATGAAATCTCACTTTATTTAGTGGGAATTTGATCAGTCTATTAATTAAAAAATTTATCGCGGACATTTTCTGGTAATCACAATAGTTTGAATCAGCTCGAATGAATCTATTCGTATTAGTTTCTTTTAATAACTCCAATATCCAAAAATAAAGTTTGTTGTTCATTTCTTCCTCTACTATAAATTTAATGAAATCAAATCTTGACTTTAACTTGCTAAAGCATTCGCGGACACTCGCTTTGTAGTATCAAACACAGTGAATATATCATCAACGTACCTAAGCCAGATTCTCGGAAAATTTCCAATCTCTCTTTACATGTTAGTTTCAAAAGTACTCATCAACAAATTGGCAATAAAAAGAGAAAACGGACTACTCATTGCAGTGCTCTCTGCTTCATAAAAACTGCCTTTATTAAATGTTGTAACTGATCCCGACTTTTTAACCATTTCATATTATTTTATATCTCTTTACGAAACAGGGAGCACCTGTATTTACTAAATATATTAAGAAAATGTTATTTTATTTTATATAATTTAATGCACCGATCTGTATATATCCGTGACTGTATATAAGTATAATTTTTCCTTTTAATTCCTGATTTATTTCCACTTAGAGATTGACCTCTAAGTGGAAATAAATCAGGAATTAAAAGATAAGTACATAAAGGTCAAAAAATACATATATTAATTATAATTTTTCCATAACTTTTCAATAGTTAAAATGTAACACACCTTAACCTTGATTAGGAACCATGTGGTATAATATCTCTTTGTCCCAAATAACGCCTAAAAATCAGGTAATACAAATTTATTTCGGTGGTAAGAAACGAACAGAAAAAACTCTCCGTTAGACTTCAAAGTGTTCAGTTCGCGCAGCAATAATTTAGATATATATATTATTTGTCAATTAAGGTTAGTTATCTTGTAATTAGTTTATTTTAATAATACGTATAATAGCCGTGTTTACCGGTGAAGGGCCGACACGAACCAAGAAAACGCCCGAATCCAACGCAAATCAGCTGCTGCGACAACACATCGAAAGGAAGCGGATATCCAACGGATCAATCGACTACTCAATAAGCTGTACACCGAAGAAAGTATCCCAAAGATATTTGGCCAAAACGATCATTATATTTTGTCTTCGTAAATATCCGAGCTCATAAAAATAAATAAATAAACTATTGTCGAGAATATTAAATTTAGAAAATTTTAGATACATAGTAAATAAGTTGCGTTGTTGTTTAAATTTCATTTCCGTTGTAGTTAACGCGCTCTAGCCTTCGTAGTTTTTATATTTAGTTTAGTTTAATTCATGAGGTTTTGCCCCCGTATTTCTCAAGTTTGTTTATATATATATACATACTTACTTTATTTAATATATTTGCTATTCACTTGTCATTTTTCATTTATTTAGCTGCATATAAGTTTGAGTTCATTAAGCGACTATTTATTGTTAAAATACACCTCCATTACTCGCACATCCTGGGAGCCTACGAAGGAAAAGTTTATAAGATACTGGTACATAAGATAAGTACAGGTTTTCCTTATTACGTTAGGAGTCATTGCTGTCGAAATTTTGCTAGTCAGGGGAATTGCTGTTATGTTTCGGTATCGCATAACGTCCGTCATCGTGGGCTAACGAGGGGATTACTTCGTATACCGTAGCGCCCAAGATTTTAAACACATATTTGCACGAATAAAGGCGGTAAAGGAAACATACTAGCACAATGTTGTAGTGTTGGTATTACCAATGTTTTAAAATCACATTCAGTTGCGATGTAAATATGAACTTTTACACATTTTTCCTAGCACTTTGCTACTGCAATTTCGAATTATCACTTATTTTTGTAACTTTTAAGAAACCTTATATCAAAATTAAAAAAGAAATTACCATTGCGGTATATGGAAAGAATCTCGCGCCATTCCTTACAGTCCACGCAACTTTATATGGTATATTATTTTGATTTATTAAATATTTTGTGCTGTATCAGGTATACATGACATAGGATGAATGATGAATATAATAATTTACGATTTGCAATCAATAACTTGAAGTTGTTTTACAACAACTATACAATGCATATGGTCAATCCGTAGATGGCCCTCCGTTTAATACTCTTTCCATTTTTAGGTTCTTAAACCCAGGTTAAACTCATGGTGCAATACAAATTTCTACTTAACTGACAGTTAACTTTTAATTGAAAGTGTTGCAACCGGGCATTATCAGAATATGTCATTTCGAGTTTGCATTTCTTTATAAACAAAAGTTTTCTGCGGGTTGCATAGTCGTTGCAGATAATTTGGGTTTAAAGTTGGAACAAAGTGAAATTACTTTCCATATCGTTTTACTTTTATTTCTTAAGTTGAGAAATGCCAATATGAAAACCAAAAAAATACCTGTAATAGGCACTCATGGTATATTGTCGGAACTCTCGACGTGTTCATATAGACCGGTATTTGCTGTATCGATTTGTACTGTATAGTGCCTAACGGTGTGCCACTTCCCACCTTACTCACTAGAGGGCACGAGGTTGGAATTAGTCCATTATCGGAGGTATTATACAGTTAAAATTGAGTTAGATCTTGCATCAGGAGTTGCGCTGACGAGACCTGGAAGGTCGAAACTACGTGGTCAGCTTTTAATGCTTGATCTATTTATATCCTTGCATTCGTCCGCAGGGTGAGTTCCAACAATATACCATGAGTGCGTATTAGAAGCATTTTTTGATTTCTTAAGTTGTTAATTACTTCTTTGTATTCATTTCGAGCTTACATTTTTAATAGCAATACTTGCTTTCATTTCTTCGTACAAGTTCTTCATAGTGACTTTGCAAAATGCATAGTATCTCATATACATATATCGTACAGGTTTGTATAGCTGGTGGAGTAAGCAAGGTACTCTTTCTATCAGTAAGGGTTATTGAACGACTAGACAGACAAACATCAAAATAATATTAGAAGAGATTCATGAATGCGTCCGTTTGTCGCCAACGTGTATTAAATTATTTCTAGCTAGTCAGATAGTCTTCACTATTCAATGAAGATTTGTTTGTAAAACACCGTTTTGAAAGAACAGATTGTTACTAACGCATGTAATTTCCAAGTTAGTTCCAATATTGTGTAGATGCTGCCTTATACGAGTTGTTATATTGATTTCTAAGCTCAAGTTATAATGTTCTAAAGTAACAAGCATAAAAAATGTTTAGAATAGTTAGACTGCACGAGCATATTGATATTGAAATCCCCAACTATAACAAACTATTCACGATATTGGAATAACCTGCGTAATATCTTATGAAGAACGTACAAAAATGTTTCGACATCGCCAAAGGCGCTCTCTATATGAAAATTATATATTATTTATTTTGAGTTAATAGATAAACGATGAATATTACATTAACTTGGTACGGACTGCTCATATTGGTTAAGTCAAGTAAGATATTGTATTACCATCTTTGTGATAATAAGATTGTAGGACAAAATCATTGATAAATTCGTTTCGGTTTCTTAACATATAGGTATATGAAAATGTTTTAAGGAAATATTTACTGATTTGAATAAGAAAGAAGTAAAAGACACATGTAAATTATTTAATATACACGATAGTTACAATAAGTTCAGGTTCGTTTGTGCATTACTCGAAAAAATAGTACCAATCTAGTATCCAATATCTGATTTATTAATAAAATTTTGCTCTGTACAAACAATATTGCCAATACCACGTGCGCAAAGTCCATTTCCAACATTCGCGCTAATAAAGCACTCGTGCTTTAATAAAACTTAATAAAAGGTTTATTCCCCAGATTTCTACAAGACGAACACAATATTGCAAAATTATATCATAAATTATATTACAGAAAAAATAACAGTATATAATTCTGTACCTATTTAATGTAGCTTTATTATATCATATTCTGTGTTAAAAGTAAAGTAAGTTATGAATATTACAAGATTTAAGCAATCCAAACAAAAAAAAATTAAAGTTAAAAGTAAAGTAAGTTATGAATATTACAAGATTTAAAGGATTATAGCATATCTCATTTGGAACATAAAACTTGAAAATCATGTTAAAAGCGCTATTACACAAAAAGATGATACACGGAAGTAACGGCTTCATTTATACGTTATTTTTCATTGCAAAAACATATACCATGAGATGATACATGGAAGTAACGGCTTCATTTATACAAAATTCTGAACAGACGCAAATGACACTTGTTTATTATTGGCTAGCACGGCAAGATCACATTATGCACCGTTCTTTATTTCTTTTCACTGCCAAACATTCTGATATTGTTTATACCACAGGTGTATTTAAAGTTTTATTATAATTATAACATTAGTTTATCTATTTTTCGGAGTAGATTAGTTCTCTTTTACCTTACTTGTCAGAGAATGTCACATAAAATTTATTTTGCAAATTATATATTGTAATTTGAGCTGGGGGTCTATTCAGAATTTTGTCTCTCTCTTTTTAAAATAAGGTATAGTAGAAGCAAACAGTTACCGATGGATTGTTAGCATAATTCTATACAGGATGTTAATTCAAAAGTAGTGCAATTTTCGTCTAGTCGTTGACTAAAGAACACAGAATTCGCATACAATACTCGCTATACAGTTCTAAGGAAGAATTTACGTACGTCCTTACTACTTAAGAATTCCATCATACGTATTTATGAGAATAGCTTACTATGATTGATTTTTCAACTAAAAACTATTTTTATTTGTGGTAGATCATAATTGCTACGGCTTCATAAGCTGTATTGCTTGTCAGACTATCTCTGCAGCTCTTCCTGTATTTTTTAGTGTGTAATGTGTGTGTTTTCATGGCTTTGTTACAAAATTATCTGGCTGTAATTAATATTGAATTTTTAGTAATTATGTTTTAACAGTGAACGGTGCAAGTACCGATTTAGAGAGATATGCCAGAAGCATCATCGACAAGATTCAAATCCTGCACTAAATGCACTGCCCTACGTGTACGGCGCTCTTCTGCTACTATCGAGCTATTCCAAATCACTCAGGTAACATGACATAATCATTATGACGTCAATAAATGTCGTGACAGAAGTGCTCCAAGTGACGTAACTGACCTATCAATGTACAGTCACTCAAGAAAGTCTCCATACAGGTAAAAAATCGATTTTTTTACAAATAGAAGAAGAGAGAAATAGAGAATAGAGAAATGTGAAGTATTTCTCTAATAAGTGAATTATGAACAAAGTTTCAAGCATTGAAGTACGCATGGCAAAATTCACTTTGCTTTTGTGGTGAAAGTTGAATTAAATTTATATCACTAAAAGAAAGAGTATGATTTGATAATCCAAAATGTCAATTGATTATCTGCAATGGTTTCAAGATTATGAATTTTTTACTCTACGAAATAGAGCGTGGAAGTCGTGTTAACAGAGGGTTGGCACGCGATTTTCGCCTCTATTTCGTAGAGTGAAAAATGTATAACCTTGAAACCATAATATAACTTAAAAATCGATGTAACGGTAATTTTGTTCTCTACAAAAATGGTTTTTTTGATTTTATTATTGTAGTGAGTGCAGCTGCAGTGACTTCCTCAACTATATTGCTTGTCAAGACCAGGGACAATATAACCAAGACTACTATTGCATTTCTACTATTGCATATTAAAGATGGCAAGTGACAGAAAATCTAAGCGAAGTTTTTAACATTTTTAACGAACTAGAAATTGAAATGATTTTATTTTGGTAACACTGAACGTGTTACAAATTTTGCACGTCCGGACATTTGGTCTAACGCTGAGCGTCGTTGACATTCTGGAAAATTATCTAATCAACACGTCACTGTGTCGGACGTGAAAAGTCTGGTTGAAGCAAACGGCGATTTTTTCACTGACGCCATTAAGGGCACTGACCGTCAAGATTTAAAATTGGACTAGTTGAGCCCTCTATATTTTAGACCGACAGATTAGCTTATATCTATCACGTTAGATGAAACTCTTGTAAAATAAAATTTGTTTGGTACCTATTTTAAAATGATGTTGCGTAAGAAATTAATTAAATAACATTTCATTGTGATTCGCAGTGAAATAATAAGAATTTAGTTGTTTTTGGTTGGAGTATCACCTTAAAATGCATACGAAGTTGAAAAATGTCTGTGACAGTTTGATTGATTTAATTAATTTTGACATTAAATGTGTAAATTAAAAACTACTAAATCACAGAAATAAATGTGCAAACTTTTTTACTACCAACCCAGAACAGTTCAGATTGACCACAGCGTACATAAGTTAATAAAAAAAAAATTCTAGTTTTAGTTCTCTTTTTTTAATTACAGAAATAATTTGCATATTTCTATAGAATTGATAAATTAAAACTTACAAACATTTTGCAATTTCCTTTACGTTTTCAACATTTCCAGAATTCAATTTGTGACATGTTTGAAAAGCTTCCAACGCCTCCTGAGTTTTTCCTTCTTCCCGTAAAATAATTCCCTAGCAAAAAAATACATTAAACATCCAAACGTGTTTTTAATTACGAATTCGCTCACTTCTTTATAGAAAGCGTATTCGTTTTTGCCGTTACTTTTGGCAATTTCATCTTTTATCAATTGCTTACAAGAGGCTACTTCGCCCCGAACGTGCTGTATATAAAGCAGCCAGTTTAAGCGATCAACCGAAGCTGGTTCGTTACACTGCATTTCGTCCACCTTTCTAACATCTTCAATCAATCACAAAGTATATATTACGAAACGATTGATTTCACTTATCTATACATAAAACATACTTTCCGAATGCGAGTCTCTTTGCCATTGGCGATGATATTCATAATTTATTCGGAAATAATCTCGTGGAATAAATTCTTACTAGAACATATGTTTTAGATACCCAGTAATGTTGTTATTTATCGTTGCTTAGCAAAGAGTTGAGAAAGTTTTACTCATAAATCGATACAATTCAAAATTACAAAGTTACCCGCTGTAGACTGTACTAAATACTACCATTAATTAGAAGATGGCGACACATTCTAATAGGTGTAGAGTTCATAAATAAACTTCTCTCTAGTATATTTTTGTAAAACGTTGGATTATACTATTTACAATTATATAGCAATTAACAAAACAAAATTAAATTTAAATGTAATTTACGTATAAAAATTTAGCTGTTAGGTACAGTTTTCTGTAATTGGCAGTTTCTCACAAATATTTGACAACAATGGCGTCGGTTCAACTGTCAAAACAATTTTATTTACAGGGAGATAAGCAATGATGTAGTCTGTTTTTTTTTTCGAAATGATTAAATTGTCCCGTAATATACATGTTAAGTTTCAATTATACGCCTTGATATGAATTGTAAGATGATCCACCATATGGGCATACAAATAAACAGTGTTAGCTCTCATATTTGTTCTTTCTATCACTTGTTTTGCAGATTATTATGTTTGTCTACTATTACATTGATATAATGCAGTTAAGAGTAAGCTAACGTTGCTATAGTAATAAATATATAAATAATTTCGGAACCATGGATGGTGAAACCATTGGATCAATGTTAACTAGATCCCAACGGCTCATATTGGGTTCATTTGTTTTACTTTTAGTTGATATTATTTGGGTTTCATCGTCTGAATTAACTAAGGTAATATTAATCTTATAAGTATGTAAAAATGTATTTTCCTTTGCTTTGTAGTATATATATCATAATGAAACTTATGAGAAACCTTTTTTTGCACATACCTGAAAACATCAATGTTTATGTTATACCTATTGGGCTTCTGCTTTTGGCCACCATGGAGGGATAGCTGCCATAAACCTAGTAATTATGTGGTGAGCATGAAATAATATGCATTTAATTAATAAATATTTAATATTCAATGTTAAAGTTTATAGATCCAGAACAAGAAGACGAAAACTTTTATTCGGAAGCTAATACGAGCCTTGTAAGTGTCATTTTAAATATAATTACTGTAATAAAATCTTGAATTTTCTGATAGAGTAATCCAACTTACGTGCCAGTCAAAACTCCAGAGAAAGAAGTTGTTGATAGGAATTCTGGTACAGAAAGTGATGATTCTTCAGTTCGCTCGGTCAGATTCAATAAACTTGCTGAAGTTCGACAAATGTCTGAAGTGGAAGCTACGGAGGCTTTACTAGCAAGATTATCGTACCAAGCAAGTGTACGTGCTGGAGAATTAGCTAGGAGAGCTGCATCTCGATTATCTGTGTTTGTAGTTGCAAAATTAGCTTTAATTTTTTGTGTATTGGTAAGTTGTATATTATGTTATTTAATATCATTGTAATTCCTGTGGTTTTTGTAGTGGTTTTGTGCTAATTATACTTATCAATTAGCACTAGCTGAAACAGAAGCTGGTATCGTAAATGTTTTGTCTTCCACATCTAGTCTATTCATATTAATGCTGGCTTCAGTGTTTCCTTCCACTACCGGTGATAAATTTACACTGTCCAAATTGGTAGCGGTTCTATTTAGTCTTGCTGGAATTGTAAGTTGAAATTATTCTAGATTTGAAATTAATGTACAGGGTGGCCAACTACGAATGTCGCTCGGCCATATCTCGGGAACGGTTTACAGTACAACTTTGGGAAAAAATTTTACTGACTAAAGTGACTTTGAGAAACATTTGGAAACTATTTAGAAAATCGTAGGATGAAAATCGGAATCTACTGAAAATTTTGCATATTTTACGTCAGACAACTTTTTTGTATATTGTCAAGTAAGGGAAGGGGAGGAGGGGAAACTTTGTATTGAAGGAACGCTTATAACTAACTAATTTTGCAAACCTAGTCCCGTTGAAAACAGCGTTACTCCTCCAATCTAATGCTTACAAATTGGAACCAATCTAATAAGTGACGTGCATGCTAGAGGGCGCTGTTTAAATTTTTTCTGGAATTTTTTTTCTTGAAAATATGAAATGGAATCATACATTGTTGACAACAAATTTAAAAAGTAGACTAAATTACAAACAAATCAGCGAAAACCGGGTATCGCTATTTGTTACCAATCCGAAGATATCTTCGGAGACGTGTGGATGGTAAAATTTTTTTCTATACATTTTAATAATTCTGCTTCACGTGAACGGAATTTAGCAAATTTGGTCTTATTAGAAAAGCTTTTCATTGGCCTATGTTTGGTGATTCAAATTGTTTATTATTGTTTTGGCCATTACCGCTAGAGGGCGTTAAGGAAATTTAAATATGTAAATTTTACGACTTTTGAAAAGAACAGTGTGGGGAAGGTTATATTTATGCTCATACTATAAAATCATGAATTGGAAGCTTAAAATTTTAGTGAAAAGCACAACGATATACAGGAATAATCTCTGGTGGCGAAACGGTAGGAGAAAGTCAGTACCACTACTCCACTTCTCAACGCACGCATGAAAGTTAACATATCATGATACCGAAGATTGAAGTAAATTGGCGTAGCGTTCAGCAGCATTCAGTATTCATTTAGCTCTTGTAGGATATGTACGTTCTCTAGTAATTTACTTACGATGGCAAAATACAGTAAAGAAGAGAAAATTCAAATGATTATTTGGTGTAGCGCAGGGAATTCTTTTCAGCAAGTTTGCGATTTATTTAGTGTAAATTATCCAGATAGACCCATTCCGTCAAAATCTACGATCTTTAAAAGTATCACTTGACACATCTCTTTTAGTATGCGCTGCGGTAGAAAATAATTCAAATTTATCGTCAGTGGATATTGCGAACGAATTTGGTATTTCGCGTTCATCTGTGCAACGCATTCTAAAAGAAAATGGTTACACTTCCGACAAGGTATCAACACATCAGCAATTAATTTATGATGATGCATTTAAGCGAATGCAATTTTGTGAAAGCATGATGGATAAAATTAATGCTGATCATAATTTGTGTAACAATATTTTATTTTCGGACGAATCTTCTTTTCCCCTCGTTAGAGCACATAATTCATCTGTAGTTAGATACTGGTCCAGAAAAAATGAATATCGCAGGATCGTTTCTAATACGCAGTATCGACGTAAATTAAATGTTTGGGTTGGTAGCTTAGGCGACCATATTGTGGGACCGTTATTTATTAACGATATTTTAAATGAGCTTCTCCAAAATCAAGTCATCCCAATAATTCAACAGTACGAAGATATTTACCTCGACAACGTATTTTTCCAGCAAGACGGTTGTCCGGCGCATAACACTCTAGCTGTTAGAAATTATTTAAATCAAAAGTTCCCAAATCGTTGGATAGGAACTTATTCTCCAACGCTTTGTTGGCCTCCACTTTCGCCCGACTTATCGCCTTTGGATTTTTTCTATTGGGGCTATTTAAAACAATGTATTTATAGTCATGAAAACATTAGGCCTAATAACCTTGACGAATTACAAAATAGAATTGTAAATGTATCAAATACAATCACACCACAAGTACTTGCTGATGTACGAACAAATTTTTACAATCGACTGGGATACTGTTTAGGGAAAGAAGGTGGTGTTTTTGAGAAATTTACATAGAATACTTTATTTTCGTTTTCTCATGAGATGTTTTAATTTTATTTGATTTTAAGAAATTTTTATTTCGTTTTCTTGCGTTAACTGCATTTTAGTTTTACCTTAGTAGAATGATTATTTGCTTTGTATTTATTCTCGTCCTAATTTCTTTGTTTTTATTATAAAAAGTTAGTAGTTCACATATTTATTTATTTAATGTACCTAGTTCTTTAATTTTTCATATTCAAAGAACAATTAAGCACTATTTACTAATAACATAAACTAACGTTTTATAAAGTGTAACTACTGATGGTGCTTTCGTACGACGATTCTTTTCCTTGTTTTCTATTACACTACCATGCAATCTACCAGAGGAGAATGTTTTCAACAATAGTGGGGACGCGACTTGCGCACTTCGACCGTTTCGTCACCAGAGATTATTCCTGTATAGATACAGACTTTGTCTGAGCTTCAAACGTCATTCAAAGTAACAAAGAAAATTGCTAATTATGACACTTATATTATGTTACTCAGTGAGCCGTTTAAAATGAGGTATCACTCGACTCCCTATTCTTTCTCCGACAGTCCTGTCAGTAGATTTCTTGCTCCTGACAGTGGCAGTATCCGCTGTTCCTATGCAACGCATTCAGACAATGTAGTAGGCTATCTCCTTCTCATTACGTAGTGTACGAATAGAGTCATTTTTTAAGATCCCAATTTCGTGTAGGTATTTCCTTAGAAAGCCATGTCCTGTTAACAGATTCATCACTGTTCTAAGCTGCACTGGCTTGAGAGCCAGCACATCTGCTGTTAAATGCCTCGATGCCTTTCAACGTTGTTCCAGTGTACCTGGTATGCTTTTGTGATCCACGCAGCCACTGCACCATGTATCGCTTTCGTGGTTATCGCCAGAAGCGGTTCAGGTCCAGTGAATGTTGTTTCAGAACCTTTTCTTGCCAGCTTGTTTGCTATTTCGTTGCCTGATATGCCCTTGTGCCTCTGTACACACACCAAAGTGATTTTGTTGTGTTTGGCCAGAGTTCTTAGGTTTTCCAAGCAGTTCCAAGCTAATTTCAAGGTTATCTAAAAGGATGCTAATGTCTTTAGGGCCCTTGGCTATCCGCTAGGATATGAATAAACTAATTGTTTATTGTTTTCCGGTGCCCTTCGGGCACAAGTCTCTATTGCTAGTATTTTCCTCTGGTGATAATGATGGTGATTCAGGGTTTCACTATATATGTATACTTGCTCCCAGATCCTGCGTTTCTCTTTGACCCATCTGCTTATCAGATTTGGTTTCGAATCCCAGGTTTCTGTTTTACTCTCCACTCATCCCAATCTAGAACCATCTTGAAGAGTTTGTCGAATGAAAGTTTGGAAGGCCTCCTATCACACTCCATTTCAAAGATAGGGTTCGTTATTTCGGTCTCTATTCTGGCATGCCCCAAAGAATTCTGGGTTCTCCAGTTTCCACCAAACTTTAGCCCATATGCCCCCATTTTCGCCTCCCCATAGTACACTATATTTTCATTTTTTGCATCCAAATTAAAACTGTCTAATGCTTCCGATTTTTCCAGAAGTTTCATCGAATTTGATATTTTAAATAAAACACTCTGGGTACTTTTGCATTTTTTTAAATACGAGAACATGTCAAAGCTGGTTTTCATGGAAACCAAATTTGAAAAAAATTTCGTACAATCCAAATAGTTATTTACTTAATAAGACTTAGAATTTTTTTATTTTAGTGTGATTGCACGTTTTTAAAAAATTTCGTACAATCCAAAACTTTATTTAAACAGTGCTATTGAATAAAAAATCATAAAACACAATTTCTGTACTAAATATATATGTAATTAATAATAATGGATATAAAACTATTTTTCGTATACATTCATGCATTTATTTTTGTTGTTTTTTGTTATAATGACATCCCTAAATTCTCATTTAACGAACTAACATATTTTACGGCTCACACTAGTCAACTCGGAGCAGATTCCGAACTTTTTTGAATGTAGAAATAATAAATCTAATTGCTTTTACCAACTCTCCAAACTATAAAATACATTTCATAAGTAACAAAAAACTTATTCTTGTTAACCAATTTTAAAGAGAATTCCTCATAAAAATAATAATTTTATATAAGCAATTGCTACGTTTATACATGGAGTCTCAACCAATCAACAAATGTTAACCTTAAGATTATACCTTTCAGATACTAGTTAGCTTCTCCGATATTTCAATGGAATCTTCCAAAGTTCCACTAGGCGTCGCTTTATCTTTGATTAGTGCATTTTTGTATGCTTGTTACCTGGTTTTTCTTCGAAGACATGTTGATCATGAAGATAAGTTAGACATTCCATTATTTTTTGGTATGCCATGCTTATAATAATAATAAATGTGACAAATTTTAAACTTTTTTATATTCTAGGGTTTGTTGGCCTTTTTAATTTGTTACTATTATGGCCTCTGTTCTTTATATTGCATTATATGCAATATGAAATATTTGAATTGCCAACTAAGCATCAATTAATGTTCTTACTGTTAAACGGCTTCTTTGGTACTGTTGTTTCTGAAGTCTTATGGCTGTGGTGAGTACCAAATAAGGATATTTTACTTTTTATATAAATTCATGCATTTCATCCTATTTTTAGGGGTTGTTTTCTAACGTCGTCTTTAATCGCGACAGTGGCCATTAGTCTCACGATTCCTATGACTATGTTGGCCGATGTGATCCTGAAGAAGATCTCCTATCCGTACTTGTTCTATGCCGGCACCATACCGATGATTGTTGCCTTCTTAGGGGTCACAGTGCTGTCGCATTACGAAAATTGGGACCCAGTATTCATGTTAATACGCAGTGCCTATGTCGCGATATTTCGAAGAACAAGATTCCGGTAAGTACAAATTAGGTACCAGTTTTTTATCACTCTAAAGTTTCATCAATTAACTTGTTTCTACCTGTTATTGTAAAATATTGTAATTAGTTTTGACGTTGTTTTTTAAGTTCTTGTTTCTACTTGATTTTTTCAGATCGATTTTCTTTTCGAAAACGATCCAGATATTATGGATACTATATTATGTCTAGATGGACTAACATTTTTTTTTCGTTTTCATTGCAGTAGTTTTAGATTTCCCGAAACGTCTTCGGAACAAACAGAAGCTCTTATCGGTATAAACAGAAACGAACACGAAGCGTGATGTAAGGGAATGCTGAGTGCTGTACAATATGGACTGCTCACGTAAAAGTATTATCTTATATTTACCAAACATTCCAATCAAAATTACTTTACATTACCAATATACAGTGTGTCTACAGAGCATCGAATAAATTCGTTATTTCTCAAACCATACAGAATACTATGTAGGTACAATTCATAATAAAAATCGACCTTGAAAAGATATTTCCAAAATGTTTTATGGTTTAGAAATAACTAATATATTTCGTACTTTATGTATGTGCACAATGTATCTTTTTCTTTCCATCTACTATACAGGTTTTCTTTAATAACGTTAGAACACTATAAGAAATTCGACGTTTATTTTATGTCAATTGGTAATCATTAATTATCTCAATAAAACAATGAAGGAAATTATTATCACAGTACTGTCTAATACGAGATTAGCTAGCAAACGTTCACTTCGATTAATTACATGCTACAATTCATAGTCGTATTTAATTACAACCAGCTTGTAAACATATTATGAGTTTCTCTCCATCCTAACATAGGGTAAGAAGGGGGAATGTCGATCATTTCAGGGAAGAATGCTATAACTTTTTAAATAGTTAATATATTTTAATAAATAGAAATTGGTTTGATTGCCATTGCCGCTGAGCATGGGTAATCCCAGTCAGACAAAAGGGTAATAGCGATCAAGACGCATTCTCATTAATAATTATTAAGATCAATGTTACTAAATATAATTAAATGTTAAGATCACAACAGAGCATATTATCACTATAACAAATTGAACTCATAAGCGACATGCATGCGACTATTCTCCTAGGTTTCGTTTGATCTATCTTTCCATCTTTTTCTCTATATTTTGCTTTTTTCTTAGTATCTCCCTTTTCTAACACAATTTTCATTGGAAGACAGTCACGTGTTGTTTAACTTTTTTATAAGCTGGCTTGGAAGACGGTAGAATAGTAGGAGTAGTTAGTCATTAGAAAAAGGAACAGGATTGCGTTTGTTTATGGAACAATGTCTGGTTTGATGGACCAAGTGCAGAGACTCAGCTCTATTATCAACGGACTCATCAGATGGCGTAGCAACTACAGGATTGTCATAATTTTCTGTTTCTGTAGATTGGTTGGAATATTGAGCCATCATTGATGCTGCCAAGAAATTTTGTTCGATGAAGACATTAGGGTGCAACCATTGAGGTATATATACAACTGGAGAGGGTATGTTTAAGTCCCCACCACGACGAAAACGTGAAGAAAAACTGCCTATCTTTGTGGGGCTTTTTGCGGGAAATTTAAAACTCGCGCCTTGGTAATATGCAACATATTAGACAATTAAGAAAACTGAAATGCGGTTTTATACCTATATGAATAAGTATTATCTGGGGTTGTGTTGCAACGTAAATACCAAGTTCATAACAGACTTCACAGACGCAAATTGAGGTGAACTATTTGCTATTATGCATTCACTGTCTTGCAAATCTAAATTATAGTTTTATTTCGCGTGAATGTTTAAAGCAGGTAGTGTGGGTCGTATACCACCGGCCCCACCATGGCCGCTCTATATTGCCCATTGAGATAGAATAAGTAGGGAGACGCTATCACGTGGCTAAAACGGCGCAGGTCGGCCATATTGGTACACCATTTTACGTCAAATACGTAGATTCTAGTGTATATGTCATGTATGGTTGTATTATTTGATTATTTCAGTTCTTACAGTTATATTATATAGAAAACTACTACAAGACATAATGGTGTCTTGTGCTCTACCTAGTTGCAAGAGTGGAAACAGCATTAACAAGAAGAATTCGTCGAAAATAACATTTCATAGGTCAGTGTTTGACAGAAAAACAATGTGCAGGGCCGTAATTGGAAAATTTCAATTGGTGCGCCTATATGTAGGTACATAAATAAACTATTACATATTGAGCGTTTATATTGTCAAATTATGACATTTATGAGCCTAATAGGCGTGGGATGACGTAATTAATTTTAAATAAAACTATCTATTAAGTGGAGCCTTAAGATTATACTTACAATTTTCAGTAGTCCGGACCTGGTGAGGCAGCCATATTGGTACACCACTTAAGCCCCGTCCAGTGCGCCGTTTTGAACATACAGGAAATATGCTTCATAGCGTCTCCTTAGTATACTAGCTCAATGATATTGCCCCTTCCCTGCGACAAACTCACTCCAGTTGTATATATACCCCAATGGGTTCAATGGGTAAATGCCGGTGACTCGGAATCCAGCTTTACTCAACAACAACTCCTGGAACGCATTTTGGCTAAAATATAGTAACTTAACTTTAACTACTGTAGTTTAATCAAGATGGTGTAGCCTTTGCTTTGGAATTTATTATTTAAGGAATACTTCTCTGAAGACGTGTTATTTTTACTGATGACAATTTTTCCGTCAAGTGGTCAAATTCAAGAGTATCGTTCCGCAAATACGTGTTGACGAAATATATATTAGTAGTAATGATAGAAGTAGGTTAAAAAATACCATTTTCTGCTGGTGCATGATGGTAGTACTCCTAAGTACTGGAGAGTTCAACTAAATTCGTATTAGTGTTTGGGACATACAGTGTGTGTGAGAGAAACTTGAAAATCGCGCATATAATAACTTCAAAGCCTCGCCTACTAGTACTAAGTCACGCCTTCCATCTCTTATTGTCGACGGTGATCGACAAACATTTAAATCTCATGCTATCGCCAATGAAGGCATGTCATTAATAAAACGATTCAAATATAGAAAAGATGTATGGTAGAAACATCAGCAATCCCAAGTTGGACTAAATATCTGAAATAAAATTCTAATTACAAGTATTAAAGTAAAAGTAGTTCAACGAGTGTAAACATCCATATTTTTTGAAATGGTTTATCAAATAAAGCATAAAACTACATGGTACTTCGCGTTCAAATGCTGTCATAAATAAGTATTACGGATTTCTTTTCCTCCAAAGTGAATTCATGATAAACGATTAATTTAATCTAACGGTTTAAAACCTAAAATGAGTTTAGAACGTTTAGAACTAGACCCTAACCTGTCGCTCTTGAAATGTCGAATGATGAGACGAATAGCAGGTGGTAACTGATGGGTAATGCCAAGACTCCCCGACATTATGCCATTATGCGTCCAGTAGAATAAGTCTGCGCGTGCAGAACACGTTTGCTTATCCAAAGAAAATCCGGACATATGGTATATTCCTTTTGAACATTTTGATTTTGGTTGATTCTTTAGTTTGCGTCCTAACTCACTACAATGGCAAGAGTGTACAATTTTCCCATTCATTTTCAAGTTTTAACTTTTTCGTCAGTTTCACTTCACTTTTGTAACCAATTCGTCCTGTAACATTTACTTTAAATTTTAGTACAAAGTTCAGATTTTACGGGATCTGAATCTTTTATAGAATAGAATAGATTTATTGTCGTTCACCTGTTACATGGTATTGACATTGTCATGTCACGCGCTTCTACAGCAAAAAGACGTTATTGAAGTGGGTAGATGAACCCCAGAAGATGCATATTGCAAACGTGACTTGATTTGAGCGAAATAAAAAGTCTTAAGAGAAAACATGCTGATACAGTTTTTTTAGAATATTTATTCCGTATAGAGCTCAATTAAGCTTCTTGCGGAGTTCCGAACAGTGTGCATCCCACTTTAAATTTCTATGCACTATTAATCTCAAAAACTTAGTGGAATCGCCTTGAGGTACTGATTTGTCGGAGGATTTCGCGCAGAAGCTGTAATTAATACAAGTTTTGGAAAAATGAATCAAACTAGTTTTTTTACTGTTAAGTATCAAGTTATTATATATTGCATATTGTGTTGTTTAATTGAGCGGATACGCCAGAAATTGATGCGGAACTCATGCGTTAACATATGGCAGGAACAGAGTGGGCCGAGTATGGAGCCCTGTGGAACACCACTCTGGACGGGCTTGATACATAATTCCTTTTGGTTGAGTTTGTATGTCCAACTATAGTGCATGATATCTATTTGAAAGATATGATTTGAACAGATCGAGAGCAACGCCATGAATGCCATAACACTCCAACTTTCTCAACAATATATTATGATCTAATACGTCAAATGCCTTAGCCAAATCAAAGAAAATACCGGCAGTTATTTGTTTGTTTTCCAATCTGTGTTAAATATGATCCAAAACATTGTGTATTGCATTTTTAGTTGATTTCTGAGAAATAAATCCAAATTGTGATGTGCATAAAATGTTTTTATTTAGAAATGATGTCAATCTATTATTTAAAATTTTGTCATAGACCTTACTGAAAGCAGGCAGCAAGGATATCGAACGATAATTATCCGAGTTATTGTGTTTACCCTATTTTAAACAGGGGATTATTTTGGCAACCTTTAATCTGTCTGAAAAAATGCCGGAGGTAAAGGCAGAATTTATAGTATAGGCTAATGGCCGAGCTATGTGACTATTAACATATTTTAAGAGAAAACATGGAATTTCATCAACTTCGGATGATTGTTTTATTGCAATTTCATTGACAACTCTAGCCACTTCACACGTGTCAGTAGGATTTAAGAAAAAGGTATTACAAGTAGATTGAATATTACTATGGGCTACAAAATTTCTAGAGTTGGGAACAATAACATGATTATTTTCGAAATGATCGTTAAAGAGATTGCAAAGAATATTAGGGTCGCTTATAAGATCACCAATCTAACTCTGTGAACTTTTATTATTGTCCTCATTTCCGCAGGACTAGAGTCCCATCTCTCTCATCTCATCCCTGTCGAAAGTCGCTAAACTCCTGTACCAAGCAAAGTGAAAAAAGAACTCTAGGCTGACAACATCTTGGGACGGCCAGTAAAATATAATGACGTACTTATAATAATAGTGTCTTTTTTTTTCACAAAATTTCGTTTAGGGAACTGTGATAATAATTTCATTAAGAGAAAATTGTAATCATAATTTTGTTTGTTTTTTTAATTATATATAACTGGTAAAATGAAACGTCTATAAAACATGTATTTCCTACACATTGAAAATGTTTATTTTTCCCTTCTGAATAACACTGTTTTTATTGTTTCAACTTAAATAAATTAGCGTTATACCGGATGACCGCAATAGATAACAATTCAGTTACAAAAAATTACCTTCTGTTTGCAAATAATAAAGATGTGATCATATTTAGAAAGTTTAGTTTTACCCTTGTATACGTCTCGTCATCTTCACCACTTGGCAGTAATTAAAATTAAATAAAATATTGTATGTATACATCCAGGTGTATACATACCCTATCAAACACTCACCATTATAGACAGAGTCATCAGCTGGTGCTGCACGTTTAAATCATTTTTAAGGTGCTTATTTCAAATAAACTGCAATTTACGATACTTAGATATGTAGACATGAGTTTTACAATCTATAATTGTCTGAGATGTAAAGCAATGTCGGCTTTTATCTTTTTAATCATCTTTCCAAAACCCATTGGCTCGGGAGATGCGAATGAAACCGTTAGACTGTTTTTGCATACACTCTAGGAACTGCTTCTTTTTTCCTTCAGGAAAAAGCAAGTGAAATCAATCGTAAAACCTTTTATGACAGAATAATTTAATGCTCATCCATTACTAGGATAAATATTTCACAATCTTAAATGTTTCCGGCACATCTTCTAAGATCCATGAGAGTCCATATGAACTACTGGATTGTTTTTATTTTGATATTCAAATCGTAACCAGTAAACAGGAGTGTCTTATCAGTCTTGTATTGGAAGTAGAAAGAATTTTACAACATGGTGAATTACAAAGGCAATGAAATTAGAGTTTGCATCTGCTTCCAACCATGAAAACGAGGTAACATGAAAGGAAATTTAAGAAACTGCTTAATATGGCTTACTACTAATGTCATTTGTTTGACAAGTATTAGAAAAATCGGTCATTGTCTATTTCCAGAAAATATAATCACTTTTTATTCGCCTATTTTTAGGTTTACAATAATGTAATGCTTAGTTCAAAATATTGTTTTCTTTAAGAACATCTAAAAACATGCAAGCTGCCCCATTACAAAAAATGTATTTCTGTGAATATCTCGAAAACGGAATATGCAATTGTTTTTTTTTCTGTTTTCTAACAAAAAAATTAAATAATTTCAATATCTTGGTACACTGCCAGCTGGTATAAGTACTTTTTCGCACTTCCGGGGCATTGAATTTACCAAATTGGCACAAACACTTTTCGAAATAGAATACCAGGATTTTTGTATCTGCCTCCACAATTCATCTTTACTTGTGACTTTGAAAGGCCCGATTCGCTTCTTTAGCTCTGCCCAAAAGTGCTCTACTGCGTTTAAGTCGAGCAATTGCTATGGCCACTCCATAACATGAACTTTCTCCTTCTTGAAACACTTTCTCTCTCTCACACCTTCATCAGTTCAGCCCCTCGCGTTGCGTTAAAATCTTTCTGTTCAGATTTCTTGGTTTGTTATGAATTCTATTTTCGGTTGTAAACCATTTTATGATGTACTGAATTGTGGACCGACTTCTATTAACAAGTTCACTTATTTCACTTAAACTTTTACCTTTCTCGTAATGAGAAATAATTAATTTTCGAATTTCGATCGATGTTTCCGTACCCTTTCTGCCCATTATGGCGGATGTCTCGATTAATACTGCTGCATTTTATTAGATTTCGTTCATATGCACACACAATCGGTAATTTCCCTATTTTGCTAGAATTCCAGTAAAAAAAATGTGTTTATGCTCTTGAGTTATTGAGTCAGCGGCAGCTGTACGAATTCGAGTGTGCGATGAATTTGTACATTTTACTATTCTTTTTTTTTTTAGTTGGGAAACGATGAAATAAAAGATTGTATTTATTACGTAAGATAATGTATCCTACATTGATTAGTTTGCATTGGGCATTAATAAACTCTCACATAGAAAAACAAATCAACATCCTTCGAAATAAAATCTTGAGATACATACATCAGTAATGCACCGTAGTAGTAACGTGCAATCTGTGCAGATCTGCGCTGGCCGAAAAAAAACATCGCGAGGGTCTCAAGATCTGACAATATCTTAGTCACAAAACTAGCTCACCTTGACCCCGATAGGCTCAGTTTACCTAATTTCCCCTCTTTTGGTTTGAAAAATCTCCACTTATTGAATTGAATGATTGCTTTATATACTAGTCACTTTCCGTGACTAGTGAAATCTTTTGAGCTTAGATAATCCTTTGGATATTATGAATTTTATATAATCAATCACGCACAAATTGAAGTAGTGTAGGATGCCAATATTTGAATGCACAATAAGGTAATTTTTTGTAAATGATTCATTTTTGTCTTGTACAATAAACATAAATGACTCTAGACTGCGGTGGTAAACCTGTATACAGAGATTAGTATATAAAGTCGTTAATAGAAATTCCATTAAATAGAATCTAACTGCCAATATTTTAATCTGTTTTCTATTTTTGATAATTATTTCAACAAGCCTCGCTATTTACTATTTTATTTTATATTTTTAATGATCTCATATCCATCTTTAGAATTATATTGTAATTTTATTCGAATGTTTCTAGTTTCCAAAAGTTTCTTACATAGCGATATTTAAAAGCTTTAATATCTATAAACATGAATGCGTAACTCGTTTATTCAATCGTTTTCTATGCTTAAAGAATTTATTACATATTGAAACTATACAAATGCCACATTATTAAGCATATTTTTTTCATATTGTGTAAGTGAGTACTTTATAAAAGATTTTTGCAGCGTATATTTCGTCTTTGATTTACAATCAAATTCGTAATCGTACTGTAACTGTTTCTAACAATGTGATGTTATGTAGTTACTTGTATACTCACCTTTTAGAAAGGATTTTAGATATAAAGAAAGTATTATAGATTAATTCATCTCATTCAAAATCATCTGCAACATATATGTATTTATGTATCTTTAAAAATAAATCTTGAATGTAAACAAGACAAATATATAAAATCTGGCGTTACTCAAGTTACATTTTGGAAAAGTTAACTAACGCCTGATTATATCTGTCTGTCGTGAAAGAATCTTTTGTTAGAAATCTTAACGGCGAAATTGCCACGTTACAAATTTTCAATTAAAAAGAGAATTCACACTGCCTTTTTAAAACTATAAAATACATAATTAATCGTTAAACAAAAAACTGTTCGACATTATATGTATAATACCTACTATGTATAATATTTACTGTGATTTCTGACAAAATTCTTCGGTTAATAATTTATGTGTTTACACTCTATTTCAAAAAAGACAATCTCTCAAACAGTTTTATCGGAGATTTTATATAACTTGTGTCCGTATTTTATAATATTAAACTATGCATTAAAGATTTCTTCCGATCGTTTAGCGCTTCCGGACAAACTGTTTTGGGGAATTTTATTTTTGAAATACGTTGCGTGTGATTGTCTCCTTTACTCTCGAAAAAGTAATATAATATATGTAAGTACGTGTTTAATAAATATTAAATAGGAATAATAATTATGGTGTAACAATATTGATAAAGATATAGCGAATATTTTTAATATATTCTAGCATACAGAATCGCCCCTTATATAAATGTATTTTCATAAAAAAGTTATTAGGTAGGTAATAACTATAGTATGTATACACCGTAAGGAAAAAAAAAGTTAGTCGAATATAATTATAATTATAAACAATAAAAATATTTAATTTTTTGCAGTTGTTTCATTTCATAACAAGACAATTTTGCTACAAGAAAAAAGTACATTAGCATTTAACATATTAAAACATTGCTATGGATAGGTTGTTAATACTGGCTTCATTATCATTTGCCATACGACGGATATGTTCCACCATACCCAGCTAAATTACCATATCCACCTACACTAGGATATCCACTTAGACCACCACCATATGATGTACCAGCTTGATACCAAGGAGTGAACGAATTGTGCGGCGGACAACATATTCCAACTGAACCGTAGTTGTTGCAAACATTACAATTTGAAGGTTGTGGACTACAACCTACTCCACCCTGCGGGCAAGGACAAGTGGGACATGGTGGTGGTGGCGGGGGTGGTGGTGGTGGTGGACAAGGTGCTGGCGGACATGGTAGTGGCGGTGGTGGACAATTGACTGGAGGACATGGTTGCGGGCAACCAGGACATGGTGCTTGACATCTGGAACCATAGCAACCAATTGAGCCTAAAAAGAACAAAAAATAAACTTATGCCACTAGAAATTTTATTGAATTATAAAGCCTTAAATAAAACATCTTACGTATATACAGTATGTCTATATAAGTTCCTTTCCAATTTATTACACCATTCAATTTTGACGTTATGATTACTTACTTACATACACATGTTCAGAACTAGCAATTTATCGTTACTCTATCAACTCAATAATCTATAAATCTCTCTCTCTCTCTCTCTCTCCGTGTATGGCTAAAGAATTTAATTTTTATATTCATTTTTGAGCAGTATTAGAGATAGCTGGTTTATTTTCATTTAGATTTACTGTCACTTTAATTATTGTATTCATGACTATGTACAGCGGTGGGCTTTTTAAACTGGACACCTTTTAGTTGCTATAGTATTTTTTTTATTTTTATGTATTGTAAATATGGTTTCAATCTGGCGTTTTATATAGAATTTTTTAAATTAAAAGCATTTAAAGGCAGGCGTAATACTTGAAACTTTATTAATGTAAAAGTGAAATATGAACTAAACAGCAATAAAAATATAGTCAGTATTTTGTAGACCCACCGTGAGCCGCAATTGTATGTTGCAGTCTTTTTCTCATTGATCCTGTTAACGATCGCATATCGTAGTTTTGTCGAACTGCTTCCCATGCATTTTGTATTTCCTGCCAAAGCTCTTCGGTGTTAGCAGGTCTAATATTTCTAGTATGATAAATTCGTTTTACCATGTAAGACTTTTGGCAGGCCATGGGAGAACATCTACATGGTTTTCGTTACACCAGGTTCTTATAATGTTGGCTGTATGGATTGGACTATTATCCTGTTGGTAAACAAAATTGTCATTGAAAATGGCCCTTACTGATGGTAGCATAATATTTTCCAATATATCTCGGTATTGGAGAGCCGTCAGAGTGCCTGGAATTCTGTGGCATACACCAATACCATCTGCGCTAATCCAACCCCAAACGTTTACTGAAAACCGTCCACTTCGGTTCAGAGAATGAATGTAATTTGAATCGTATCTGGTATTGCGGGGCCGATACACGCGAAGTCTACCGTTGTAACAAGACTGAAATGTTTTTTCCTCTGAAAATATAACTGACGTCCAGAAATCTTTGTCGCGGTTGATAAATTCGTTAGCAAAATTTAACCTATTTTGCTTATTAACTTCTGTTAGAAATGGTTTCCTTGCGGGTGCATGATCATGGATACCTGCTTCTTTTAAACGTCTACGAGCTGTTTTGCTGCAACAGGCATTAACAGATGTTGTAAACGGATTTTCCAATACATATTGAATTAAAGCCTGATCTTCTTCCTCATTAGAAATCTTTCTAAGTCCATTAGGTCTGGCCCTTTTCTCTGTCCTCACATGATTTGCTTACATGCATATGCGCCGCTATTCTTCGTAAAGACCAATTGTCTTCTAATTTAGAAATAATAACAGCTCTTTCAACATTAGTTAGTTGTGGCATTTTGTACAAATTATCGTAATAAAACGTATAAATAAATGAGTGACACTTCCGTCAGTTGTGTCACTTTGACTTATACCAATGTCAGTGGACTAAGTACTTGTTACACAGGGTACATTAGGTGTCCACCTTGGGGAGTCCACCATAGTACATGTAATGAGACCAAGTTTGTCAAAATCAGTTCAGTCGTTTAGGAGTTACAGCTACAGTTTATTAAAAAAATTGAATTACCCCCCACCACTTTATTTTAATAGATACGTTAAAAGGTGTTAAACAAAAATTACTCGAGTAAAGCTCAGCTTTAAAAAGCATATATTTTTTAGTAACATTTACTGGGTGGATTTTAGTGAAAAATCACTTTAAAAGTTTATGATGCCGCTTACGCCCCCTGGCGACCATCTCGGAAATCTGAAAATATTTTCCACAGTTTTCTTGTGCCCACTTTACTAATTTTTTTTACCGCAAGTCTCTACGACGAATAGTTTCAGAGATACAACACTTTGCATTCTTATCTGACCACCCTGTACACATCTTCTTTTAAGAGATAAATAAAGTGATTTAGAAAAAAGGATTTTCCGATGAAGTCGTGGATGATAAGAAAAGCATAGTCCTCTGCAAATAGATGAATAATAAAACTATTAGGTTAGGGTCGAATTTTGCAGGAAAGGGAGACGAAGACGCTGTGGAAAGATGGAATAAAACAAAGAAAAATATGTCAACATAAAGTTTCCAGGAGTAATAAAACTACAATTTTAGTATGGAAGGCGTTGATAAACTAGACCTAGACTACTAGCAAGTACAGCCGTGACTATATGTTATAGTACAGTTAGCTAATTTTCAATTATAAGAAAAGTAAACGCAATAAAGTAAAATAAAAAAATTATTTATATGCTAAATAAAATAGTAATAAATAAAATTAATATTTAATTGCACTCCCTTTAGCTATTATTACGGTTTTTACCCCTTTTGGCATACTAGATATTAATTTTTTACAGATACCTAGCAAAATTAATTGCCATTCCTGCAAAATTATTTTTTTAGTGTCAGTTTGTGATGACACTTGTCTTCGTATATTTTCTTTTAAAATACGCCACTAATTTTCAATTGGTGACAAGTCATGCGATTGGGGAGACCATTCTAGTAATGGTACTTTGTTTTCTTTAAATCATCTCATAACTGCCTGAGATTTATGGCATGGCGCATTATCTTCCTGAAAGAAATATTGGCCTGACTCCCATTCATAAAATTTTACAATGGATGGCTCCAGTACTTCTTTCAACATTTTCCTCACATAAGTACACTTCCCCAACTCCATCTGTTGTCATACACCCCCATATCATAGTATTTCCTCCGCTAAATTTAACAGTATTTACTATTCATTGGGGGTGATACTCTTGCCCTCGTCTCCTCCTCACGTACTGACCACCAGTCGTGCTGAATAACTGGATATAAAACAAATTTTTGTTTAACGTTTTCTTATTTTGTAATGAAAATTATGAAATTATTGTTTTTGTGGTAACTAAAGTTTAGGCATGCCAGTTTCTTACCTCGATATTAGATTCATCAGATAATACAACTTTTTGCCAATCGTCTTCTGTCTAATTTTTATATTTTTGTGCCCAAGCAAGGCGTAGTTTCCTTTGCCTCTATGTGAGAAGCGGTTTGCGTCGCGGTCTACGTCCATATAAATTTGCTGACACCAACCAGGTCTGCAGAGAGTTGTTTCTAAGTTCTTCTTCTGTCTTGTAGTGCAATTTGCTCTGACATTCTGTATTCTCTACTCGATGTCAGTCTCTTTCTGCCACTTTTAAGTGGGTTACTATATGATCCTGTTTGTAAGAATCGTTTTACGGTGTTTTGCACTGCACACTTGCACCATTTCATTTGTTTTGCAATGTTCTTTTGCGTTATCCTCTGTCTGTGTAGTAAAACAATTTGGCCTCGCGCTGCTTCACTCAATTGAGGTTTTTTATGCATACTTGTTAAATAAATGTTAATAAACAAATATGAATATCGGGTCGATGGCCGCAGTGGTTAGGCGGCTGACTATCGTTGTGGGAGGACGATAGGTGCCGGAGTTCAATTCTCTGGAGGGACGGAGACATTTTTTCAGAGAGTTTAATCCCGGATCGACTTGCCATTCGCTGTTGGGAGCAAAGTGATTAACAGCGCGGCTTCATAAAAGACGATATGGTGCTGTCACAAAGCCATTGAACACAACTTACACACACAAACTACACCGCAAGAGTTGCAGTGATAGCCAGACAAGCGGTACAGCTTACGGAGTCACTGCAACTAAGCACCCACCACACATAAAAAAAAACTTTAGTTTGATGTAGAAGCCAAACGGGATCACAACGATCTCTACTGTTTCGCGACTTAAAATAAATTAAACTATTGTATTTGCCGCACTCCGCATTTTCTTATTTATCTCTGTTTCTTAGAACTGCCATTTACAAATTTAGTACGTTTTCACGGTTTACGACCACCCAAAATAAAACGCTTTACTTGGAATTTCGATAATAGCATAAAAATATGGATTCTAGGTATTTTTCGAGGTGGACTATAACATATGGCCACGGCTGTATTTTATAAAATCCAAAGAAAAGGACACAGAATGTTTTTTCATGCAGTGGATTTAGATTGCGGCGATTGCGCAAATAGCTGGTTAGAGTATAAATATCATGCGTTGATTGAAGGTTTAGCAAGTAGATACTCCTACATTAGATTATACACTAGATCTTCTACATTTCAAGCTACGGATTGCTGACGCGTTAGTAAAAATTGGAAACGCAGGGTTTCAAATCGAAAAATGGGCCGTCCAAGTAGTAGTGTACGAGATATAACGCTTTTATCAGAAAACAAAACTTCAAGAGTTAGACCTACCTCAACTATTCGGCATGATTTCATAGATCATCAGAATTTTATGTATAATTTTTTAATATGGCGAGAACGACCGGAGCGCTATCTACATACACTGGAACGTCGTTTATATCCGCAGTCGGAAAACGTAAACATTCACTTATATCCTCTCAAGAGGGGTCTCCACCTTTATCCCATTAGCGGAGAAGAAAGGCCGTGCTACACGCTGATTGGCTCATGTGACTACGTGCACTATCGGGTGGTGGATACCGAGCGAATATAAATGGGTGCTATAGTGAAGATATAAGTGAGCGCGGATAAAAACGAGGTTCCAGTGTACTTGCATTTTACATTACCGATGAGTGAAACAGATATATTTAACGGGATCCGTTTTAGTTTCACAGCGTAGTCGATGGTTATAATCTCGGTTAAGATTTGCTTATTTATGTAATTGCGAATTAAAAGTTGTAAAGTCTATGGGTAAACTGTTAGCATCAACAAAAAAATATTTGCTAAAAGATTTTTGTAAGACGTAGTGACATGTCGAGGGTGGGGACGATTTATGGGAAATATATTTTGAATTCATTTTAATTGTATTCATGAATATACAGGGTGTATCAGTGGGAACGCTGTGGTCTCTGGTAGTCAAATGGTAACAATTTTTGAAAAAAAAACATTCTGGAATATATGTAAGCGGATTAGATCTACAATTTAAAAATAATAGGCAATATACAGGCTGTTTCAAAACTTAGCAATGTACCAACAACATTGCATTTTCAAAAAACTTGAAATATCTCATAAACTACAAAGATAAGACATAGGAAACCTTAAATAAAGTTGGTCTAGATTTCAGTGTACAACTCAAAAATGTCACAGGGTGTTCCATTAAGAAAAACATAACTTTGGTACATTTCTAAGTTTTGAAACACCCTGTATGTTGCCTATTAGTTTTAAATTGTAGATCTAATTCACCTATATATATTCCAGTACGTAACTGTTTCAAAATTATTACCATTTGACTACCAGAGACCACGGCGTTCCTAATGTTACACCCCTGTATACATATATACAGTCCGTAACACAAGAACGTACGCATCGTATTAGCCTCGAAATAATATCTAAAAAAATAAATCATGTACTACCCAAAAGGTCTCTGAAAATACTATTATGCTATTACCTAGTAAAGAGTCCAGTCACCGTTATTGTCTTGTATTGCCTGGCAGCGTCTCGGCATGCTTTCGATCAACTTTTGAGCACAATCCATGATTAAGGAACGACATAACTTTCGAATTCTTCGAACTAACGATTTCTTTGTCAAAGCACGTTGTCCTCACAGCTTCTGCTTTGACAAGGCCCACACATTTTCAATCGTATTTGCATCCGAGAATTGTGAAGGCCGCTCCAATACTTCGCATAACATTATCTCTCTTCCACAAAATGCAACGTCGACTACGATGTTTGGGATCGTTATCTTCTTGCAGAATCCAAAGAGATCTGTCGTTGCTAAACCATTGTTGGGCAGACGGTAATAGATATTTCTGATAAATTTTTACCATCTTCTGGGCGTCTAAATTATCGGTAAAAACACACAACTTTCTAAAACCGTGCGCACTAACTCATCTCCACACATGCACTTTCAGAGGGTGTTTAACACTTCTTTCGACAGTGGGTCTGCCACGGATTGATCATCTTTTCTTGGGCGGACCAAATGCCCAAAATTACGCCTCATCAGTGAAAATGACATTGTCCCAATTCCGGTTACAATTTTCTCGTGCCCACGATAACCACTTCTTAATATGATTTTCTCCTAGTAGTGGTTTTAGAGCTCTTTTACACTGGCGATTTAGCAGTGTGACTTAGCATCGCGATTTAGTCGCTTTCTATGCGGTTCTATGCACAGTCAGCCGCGCTGCTGAATTGCTAGTGTGTATAGGAATAGGGAATACATCGGTAAAATCCGTGAGCTCTAAGAGCTCTTTCACACTGGCGATTTATAGCAGCGCGAGTTAACAGCGCGACAATCGCTCACGGATTTTACCGATGTATTCCCTATTCCTATACACACTAGCGATTCAGCAGCGCGGCTGACTTATAGAACCGCATAGAAAGCGCGCTGCTATAAATCGCCAGTGTGAAAGAGGTCTTACTCTTACATTTCGCCATTGGATACCATTCTGTCTACGAAACTACACATACAATTGATCTGAAATTTCAACGCCTAATACACAATACTTGTCTCTTTCACATATTTGGTTTTCTTGGAAACTCAGCTTAAGAGGTAGTTATGGTGCGTACGCTCTTGTGTTACACACAGTACATCTTCTTTTATGAGATGAATAAATTGATTAAATAGAAAATATGTTTAAAATATAAAATTCCCATTTTCGGATTCGTTCAATTTCGTTTGTAGTTATTATGCATCGACAATGTCTTTTCAAACTATGCAATACATAACGTGAGCACTTCGATCGTAGAGTGCACATTTTCTGATCACAACGGAATTTATATAAATTTGAACCTATTTGTAGCGGAACAACCAACATATATAGAAAAGCGTATTTATGATAATGATTCTGTTTTGCAATTCCTTCTTGACATTCAAGGTGAACACTGGTCTGAAGTGTATCATCAAATTGGTACCAACAATAAATACAACACATTTTACGACACATTTTGGTATTATTTTGATAAACATTTTCCACTGCGAAGGTTGAGGGATACTTGCAGAATCCATAAGACTTGGATTGATAACTATGTTCAAACATTAACCAATGATGTTACAGACCTGTATCACATTTATAAAAATACAAAGAGCGAAATTATTTTTTGAGTATTATAAAACTAGAAAATGCGAAGTCCGAAATTTAATAAATAACTATAAAAAAACATACAATAACGAACAAATTCTGAAGTCAAAAAATACATCCAGAACAATGTGGAACATAATTAATCATGAAATATCGAACGGGAACAGTAAGTGGCACTCTAATATTACTTTAAAAGACAGTAACAATACTAGCATAGAAGATCCTAAAGTACTATGCGACGTCTTTCTGAACTATTTCACTACTACCATACAACCTAATCCTGCACTACACAGAAGTGCTCAACATATAGTTAGTAATTCCAAAAGCATGTACCTAGTTTCCGCAACATCCAATGAAATATGTAAAATCCTTGACGACATTTCACCAAAGGCGTCTTTCGGACTGGACAACGTTCCAGTAAACCTAATTATGAAAGCAAGTACATTTATAGCTGATCCAATAGCAAACATAGCTAATTCAATGATGCTGGAAGGTATATTCCCAGATGCACTTAAACACGCGCAAATTATTCCAATACATAAGAAAAATGACAAACATTCTATTAATAACTATAGACCTATTTCACTCTTGTCGTCTTTTTCTAAAATTTTTGAGAAGATAATATATAAACGCCTATACGATTTCTTGGTGACAAATAACCTACTACAGCGGTCACAATATGGGTTCTTACCTGGTCAATCTTCCGAAAAGGCAACGTTCAGTTGTCTCGAAAACTTACTATTAGCTCTGGATAACGGGAACAAAGTCTGCGCTATTTATTATGATTTCAGTAAGGCTTTCGAAACAATAAACCATCAGGTTTTATATGACAAACTTTGTAAATACGGTGTCCGTGGGAACGGCTTAAATTTAATCAAATCTTACCTGACAAATCGAACTCATTGTGTTAGCATTCCTTCTGTTATCAATAACACGAAAACACATATTATGTTTTCTTCCGCGTCCCCATTATCAACTGGAATTCCACAGGGATCTATATTTGGTCCCTTATTGTTTGTAATATATGTTAATGACTTAACCAATTTTATGAGAGGAGAGGGAATATACCAATATGCTGACGATACGACATGTGTAATTCAGGCCAAATCCTACTCGCAGCTTGCGTATGTTGGAGCTTGTCAATTTGAAAAAATGAGGGAATGGTGCACTATGAACAGTTTAAAGTTAAATCTAGACAAAACAAAATTAGTAGTGTTCAGCGCAAGTAATGAACAAAAATTCGATATAGAAGTCGATAATAATCTAATCCAACAAGCGAACAAAGTAAAATTCTTGGGGATAACACTTGATGAAAAGATTAAGTGGGAATATCTGTGATTCATGATTAGCTGATTTGGTCTATTCTCAATGCTAATCCATTCTAACACATAATATACTGAGAAAAATGTATTACACATTACAATGTATTATACAGAAACGAAAACAATTTTATTACAGAGGTAAAATAAAAATTGTAAAAAAATACTAAGATGCTTTGTAACAAATAAAATAATTTTTTGTTGTTGGAAAGTAAATACTCGCATTGTTTACCCTAATTATTGTACTAGTACAGATCTATTTCTCACAGTGTACGCGAGAACAACCAACTAAACTGACAGACGTCAAAATAAGTAGCAAGTAAGTATGTAAAACAAATGAGCTAAGCACACTTGCTTCTGTAAATTGACATATTTGAGCATTTTAGGTATGAAGGTTAATTAAATCGTTATAACTTATTAACCTTACATTTTAGGTATAGGAACACCTAATACGGATTCAAAGAGAATATTTTGTAGAATCATAATACCTAATAAAATATATACCTTTCCATTTAAGAAAATCTACTTTTTGCGGATTGAACTTATTTATAAGCAACTAAGTTTTTAAACACGCTGTATAATGTTACAGAAAAAAACTTCAAATGTTGTATAACGACATAATATCAGCTATGCGTATGCAAAATTTCATTCGCCTCATTTACTCCTACGTGAAGTAATATCACTATAAAGTAGGATCGGTATCTGTCACTTTTTTTCTTTAATTGCGAATAACTCAGAAGGAATGGTATTTAGGTACAGGGTATGATATATGAAATATGTGTAAAATTTATCATAGAAGCTGAATTTGTAATTTATTTTGTAGCATGCTATTTAAAAAATCGAAGTTGATGCCCACTTCCGGTTAACCGGAAGTGATATTTATTCCAAAATATTTTCACATGATAGTTCATATTCAACCATATCGAACTGCAAAATTTTGTTTTAAAATTCCGATCCGTTTGTATAATACTTTTAATAGGCCATTCTCACCAATCACCCTGTATACGTATATTGTTAATTTAATTGTTCTAGAATATTTGTTTTGGTTCTATTAAATACAAATTGGTAAAATGATGTTTTTATTTGTTGCTAAAAATCTCTTAGGGTTAAGTAAACGAAAAAATTTTGAGACAGATAAACTAAAGAGATTAATTTGTCTAACTAACCTTAGAGATAATTTTTTTTTATATTTCCATATTACGCAAGGTTATCAAAGAATGCGATTATTTTAAAATTTCGGAATATAGCATGTTCATATTAAAAGCGATGTAATTGTAAACATGTATCATCTTACATTAACGTACATTGTTGATAAGGAAAAACATTTCTACACCTCTTACATAATTTTTTATCGTTTGTAACTTTTAGTTGACCAAAAAATATGTATATTAACAGCAATATTAGCGACAATAGTTTCATTTGTATACTTAATGATAATCATTATTTAATACAATGCGTAAAATTATTCTAACTCTTATCAAATTATCTCTCAACTTTCCGAACTTCTCGGATAAAGGTTTTTTTAGTATTAAGTTGCTCAGTAGGATTCATATCCTTATTCCGCAATTGCGAAATTTTTACGATTCAAGGTTAAGTACGAGATAAGGGAGATAATTAAAACTCTTTTTACTTCACGTGTTTAGTTTTCTCAAGATTTACAAACCTAAAATAATGCCGATTATACAGGATGTTCCATTTCCTCTGCACAGACAGCAACTTGATTTTTTTTAATACAAACCTATATTTTTTATCATTTATTTTGAATCTACATGAAAAATAAAAGCAACTTTATGTATGGTATTCATATGAAAAAACTGACGGTCTTTGAGATATTTGGCTTATTATTTTTTTTCTAGTAAATTTTTGTCAATTACAACATCGCAAATTTTGCGGTAACACTAATTAACAGAAAAGCTATTTTTAGCTCAAATGTTAAGCAATAATGGTTCTTCAAAACATCATGTCAGAAACTGACATACAGTATAAGGGGTGCCCAGAAAATGTTGTCAAATTTGACGGAACAAAATATGAAAAATGTCCGTTAATTCAAATGGAACACCCTGTATATTATTGATCAGTAAAACGCAGAATTAAATATTCTACAACTTTGCTATAGCATTCCCTATACCTCAGTTCAACATTTTAGGTAAAAAACGCAGTATTATAGTAAAAGGTGAGTAAATTTATGCGTTAGTTCAAATTTATTCCATTAAAAAAAATACAATTAAAGAAATTGTTCAAAGTGTCCCCTGTGCAAAAAATAATCCAACAAGCTTATCATAAGTTTTATTATCATTAGCTTAATAATATTATAGGTGTATAGATTGTTAAGGAGTTAATACTCTGCCTAAAGACATTTTAAGTCCTTGTGTATAAGAAATAAAGATGATTTACAAAGAATTTAATTACTCTGAAGAAGTCCATCAAAGCAGTATTCTCTACTAGAGAAATGAAATTCCCTTTAAAGCAAAGTCTCTATTCGCTAACTAGAAATTCCCATCATTTATGCCCGGTTTCTGAAACGTCAGGCAGCAGTTATCTCCTCGGTATCGGGCGGGACTGTCTTTGTTAAATCGCTCGATACCGGATTAATTTGAAGAAAATACTATTAATTGTAAATGCAATTAAATCGAAGTGAGGGATGTATTGTTAAAGAAAAAAATACAATTTGGTGCTAGTGTTTACTCCATATATGTTCCTTCAATTAAAGTCTTTAATCTATAATATACAGTGCGGTTCTAAAGTATCCTCCCTTCCTCCTCCCAGCTAACTTTTGATTGGTTTAATAGAGAGGTTCCAGTTTTGGTACATTAATAGATATGAAATATTATATCCTACATTCTAGAAGTAAAATTTCAATTTAGTTTGTTTTATTACTATGTTTATACGAAATTTTAACTTGATATGATACTCAGTGAGCCCTTTAAAACGAGACGTCACTCGACCCCCCATTCAGTTTTAAAATTTTAATACTACATCGCTCCCTGTTGTCAACTTTTGAAATTAAATAGAAATTTTACTTCAGAAATGTAGTATATAATATTTCATATTAATGAACCAAAACTGGAACCTCTCTATTAAACCGATCAAAAGGTAGCAGGGCGGGAGGGAGGGAGAGGGGCACTTTAGAACTGCACTATATATATACTTGAAGGAAGCTTTCGAAACTAGAGATAGAAATCGGTTAATCGAAAAGCTTCTTACATATGGAATAAACTACAAAAAGCTCTGTTTTGAATAAAACAATTATTTTTTAGATACCATAGATACCAAATAACTAGATACGTGAATGAAGAATCATAACCTAGCAAAGTCTATCATCGTTGTTTTTTTTTGTATTATATGTCAATAATATCGACAAAATATATGGTAAGTACAGGATAAATTTTGTTTGCAGCCGGGACTTTGATAAGTGTTGCAGATGATAATATCCAATCTGTTGTAAACAAAATCGACAGTAAACTAAAAGTGATTGTGCAGTGGATTAAAGTAAACCAACTGAATCTAAACATAGCGCTCCTCTTGAAAAGCGGTAAACCTCCGGAAGTCTCGACTTCGTATCGCCCCATATGTCTGCTCAATAGCCTGAGCAAATTGCTTGAAATACTGATCAAAAACAGGCTGGAAATCGAATTAGAAGAGAGAGGGGACCTGCATGAGCGACAGTTCGGTTTTCGAAAGCACAAGTCTACTATACAGGTGATCGAGGCGGTAGTACAGACCGCAAATGAATACAAAGGCAAATGGTGCGTTTTGATTACAATTGATGTAAGAAACGCCTTCAACACCGCGTGTCATAGGCAAATAATTGGCGAGCTGAGTAACAGAGGGGTGTCAAAGTACCTAGTCGCGTTTATAACGAGCTATCTAGAGGGTAGAACAATTTGGCTTGGTAAGGATGAGACAAGGGAGACAAGCGCGGGCGTTCCGCAGGTTTCGGTGTTGGGACCGACTCTGTGGAATGTCCTGTACGATGGCGTGTTGGACCTGGAGTTGACCGAGGATGCTATGTGCGTTGCCTTTGCGGACGACCTTGCACTGATAGTTGGAGCGGACAATGAATACACACTAATGGAGAATACAAACAGATGCCTGGAGCAAATAAATATTTGGATGCGGGAACATGGACTGCAGCTGGCGCCAGAGAAGACCGAGGCTTTGCTGATGAGGGGGAGAAGAAAAAGGAGTCACGTGGAATTTACATTGGATGGAGTGATTCTAAGACCAGCCAAGACCATAAAATATCTAGGTATCACGCTGGACGAACGGGGGTCTTTTGGAGCTCACGTGAGAAATGCCGTTGCCGTGGCAGAAAAGAAGGCTGCTAGACTGACTGCGCTCATGCCCAACATTAAGGGCCCAAGCAGCAGTAAGAGGGCAGTGCTGTGTAGCGCGATTCACAATGTGCTTCTTTATGGGGCCCCCATTTGGCAAAAAACGGTCGCTATACAGAAATACAAGAGTGTCCTGGGCAAAGCACAGAGAACTATGCTGATGCGAGTGGCGTCTTCTTACAGAACTGCACCTCTAGCTGGCCTACAAGTGATTACGGGGATAACGCCAATACACCTGATGGTTAAGGAAAGAGCGTTCATTTATGATAGAAGACAGGAAGACCGTGGAGCAACCTTGGCCCAAGCCAGTAAGAGCACTATCGAGAACTGGCAGGCAGAATGGGACAGCGAGGCGGTAAAGGCCCAATCGACAAAGCGGCTAATAGCACAACTGGCTGCATGGTTGGCATGTAGGCACCGAAGGCTAGATTATTTTCTAACGCAAGCGCTGACAGGCCACGGCTGCTTCCGTGCGTACGCGAAACGTTTTAGTAAAGATACGACAGATGAATGCATTTACTGCGGCAACCTGGATACAGTTGAGCACACAATCTTTATATGCGAGAACTGGGCCGAAATTAGAGCGAAAGCATACAGGGAATTAGGTCGTACGATAACACCGGAGAACATGGTGCCGACTATGATGGAGTCCCCAAAGAAATGGGAAATTATAAACAAAATGATAAGAGATGTAATGTCGAGAAAAGAGTCTGAAGAGCTAGACAGACAAAGGACCAGCAGATAGTAGAAGAGAGTACGCACGTGGATGCCGGCAGTATCTGATGTCATATCACAAATAGTTTCAGATACTGCAGAGGGCATAGGTGGGGGTTTTAGTGGGTAGGCTGCTTGCAGAGAGTCCCACACTCCCAAGTCGCGATGGAACCTAAGCGCTTGGAGTGCGTAATGCATTTTCCCCCGGGAAAGAAAAAAAAAAACATATCAAAGACTAAACCAATGATCACTAAATTGTAATTGACGATGCAGTAATAATAATAATTTATTGCAAGCTCTCATTTAAAATTCAGGGATGTAGATGACAAAACAGTTACTTGTTAATTAAAGTGCATATTCAGTACTTTCGGTCGAAAATAAATTAGATATAAATGGAAATAATCGTCAATGAGAATTACGTGATATATCTCTAACGTTACTTTATCTATCTCATGAAACACCTGTAAGTTTTATCATATTTGTGTCAAAATAACTTAATTAGTTTCAACCCTTTATACTGTTATGATTCTGAGAATTTTATTAGCACTTCCTATTAATGGCGAAAGAAGTTTTTCCAAATTAAAATTAATAAAACATTTCTTAAGAAGTTCAATACGGTAAACAAAACCTAGTAACCGCCAATCATTTCTATTGAATCTGCATTGGCTACCACACTAGACTACACAGCCCTAATTAACAAATTTGCCAAAAAGATAGAAAAAGGGACAAATCGGAAACAAACTTATTTGAGTTGAATTTCTTATCCTACCAAAAATGATAAAACATAACATCAATATTCAACAAATTAGTCATTACACACATTTAAAAAAGACTGAAAGCTGGTATCCAAGATTTCTGCCCAACTAGGAATAGCCTCTTAAGAGAGACATTTTTTGCAGAAGCACTTAGTTCGAGTCGTCAACGTTTCTAGCTAATCATCCACAGCCCCGCGTCTTCATTAAAAACATTCTTTTTATGAAATCCGTAAACTATATAGGTAGGGTATTGACAAAGTTGCAATGTTGACTGTTGTCAGCAAAGAAATGGAATGTGTAATTAGTGTTTTTAGAAAACTTTTTAGAAAAACTAGAAGAAGTATACAATACAAAAAGGGAAAGGAGAAATTATTAATCGATGCGGAGTATCATTGGCTAGTTCGCAAAAAACACCTAAATGTAATCTAAAGTATTTTAATTCTGACTAATAATGATTTATGGTTTAATGTATCAAATGCTTTGCAATGATTTAGTAAGATCAATACACAGATCTCATCTTCATCTAAGATAGAGATCATGATATAACTGAAATCTCAAACTCTTACGTAACACTAGTAAAACATCTGCAATTTTTACACAAATTTTGTAATGGTGATTCTATATGACATAGGGTCTCATGGACATTTTACATCTCCAGCTCGAAATTACTCTAAAAATTACTAAAATGCTCTTACAGAAAGGAGTATAAGGTACTGATCCAAAGATTATAAAACAATGTTTTAACAGCATGAACACGACTACTAAGGTAATCACAAAAAGGGATACAAAGCGGTATGTTGCAGGCGATGAAAAAAAGAATGCCTAACAGTCAGCTACAACAGTGATGTATGCCTATGTATGTTAGTTCCAGCTGAAAAGTGGATAGATGACATTCGAATATTTTTACGAATATATAAGAAAATATTTTTTTTACCGTCTTATAGAGAATATTATTTTGTCCATATTACTTTATGTCAATGGCCGTAACTTGACCATTAAGTGATTTCTGCAGAGGGAAAAATATTAGTTTGAACAGCTTTTTATCTAACTCAACGCATTTACTACAACCATTAGATATTGGATTCTTCAAATCTCTCAAAAGCATTTGAGAAACATGCACTTTGCAACAACGTTTTTAAAATAGCTCTTCATGGAATAAAAAAAAAACTTGCTGTTTTGGTCCGGAAACGATTGTCAAAAGGAGTGGCTACCAAAAAATATTCTTGTACTTACAACCTCTGGTTCATAAAAAGGACTACTACTTAAGGTGAATGAAAAGCAAGAACTTATAGAAGTAAGAATTGCAAAAGAGAAAATTAGAGATATTAGGAGACAATACCGAAAAAAAAAATTAGTGATCATATCTTAAATCTAGAATGCAACACAGCTACATCTATCAAGCCCATGAGCAAAATTGATGTACTTGATCAACGAAAAAAGAATATCGTACTTTTATAAATACCTTGCAGATGAGTAGTCTAGGAAAAGGGAAAATTGTTTCAAGAAATAAATGAGATTTGGTACGGATTTAACAAAATTGTTGAAAAAGTCAAATCTCCAGAAGAAGTTTGTCAATGAGGTTTGTTTAAGGTGCAAGAAATCCAAAAATATCAAACTTTTAGGTTTAGATTTCTCTTACACTATACATTGTTACAAAAATTACTACAATTTTTTGAAAGATTTTTTAATTTATAAAAAATAACCGCACACTTTAACATTAGAGGTTGACACTTAAATGCAAGATTCTGTACATACCACATTCATGTTTTGACAGAACTTTCGATACGGTACAGGTCTGCCTTTTTTCTGTTTAAGACTTAAATTACTATCACTAAGGCCCTACTATTAGGGAATATTTGCTCACAACAACTTTTAAGAATAGTTATAAACAAGGAACTATATCCAGAGTTATTAATAAATTCATCCACTAAAGCTATATGGAAATAGGCATAATATCACGCAAGAAAGAAAGGAAGCAAAAATGCTTTCTGGTTAATAATTATTCTTAACAAATATTATCGCAAAACAAAAATTAGCGAATTCAATTTTCCAGCAACTGATTCTACAGCTTTATGATCTAAATTTGACTGATGGGAAAGTATCCTTAAAAGTACATCAATTCATTCATGTGCAATTCAATTCAATAACTATAAATAACGTACGTGAATCACATGTCTTAATAATTTACCAAAATTATCCTACATAACTTACCTCCACCAAAATACTGAGGCTTACAATGAATGGTGTTAATAATCAAAGTAAAGACAGCAAATGCTAGAACTACTTTCATCTTGAAGTTAGAACTAAGAAATAGTGCCTTTATTTCTTATTTCCTTATTATATAAACTCGTATGTAACAGTGTTCGCAAAAATATGAACTTTAACTCGACACATTCGCCAAACTGGGTTTACATTAGATAAAAGGCAATGTTTATAAATTTAAAGATTAAATATAGAAAACATCGGTTATTTCTATATTATTAAAAGATAATTTTGATTAGAATGTATTTATTTTATATATTATGTACATGTTGATATTTCAAAAATTATAAACGATCTTTTTTTGTTACCATATAATAACAGAGCTGCAACAAGGTGAAACATATCCAATAATAGTACACCAGCTAACAGTGCACTGTTGCACTGGATTTATTACTATTGGTGTCACTCCTTGATTCGATGGAAATATTGTCACTGGATATATAAAAGAAGAAAACATAGATAAGTTAAAAAAATGTATTCGTTGTATAGAGCTGCTTATTGCAATTAACTTCAAAGCTTTATGTGATTATAATAACGGTTATAGTCGATATCTAGATACCAGTTGAAGGTACAAAAAACTTTTAAAATGAAAGTTGTGTAATTCTTAAAGAAACGTAGTCTAAAAATACTTTCCTTTATGCAGGTTGTCTCAGAAAAGTAGTACTCAACCTAACTTTATTTTTTTTTTCTTCTTTGACGGTTTATCATAGGACCTTAGTTTTTAGAAACAACGATAGATGGAGAATCATTTTCAAGTTTTTATGAAATCAGTTTGAAGGTAGATTGATAGTTTACCATTACAAATTACCAGGCTCATGGTGATGGCATATGAAGAATTATCTTAACACAAATTTTGAAAATAAATAGATCGGTACCAACACAGTCGAAAAATGTGAAATTAAAATCAAGACAAGCATTTGAATCGACTGCTCTAAATATGCTTCAAAGTGTACATCCTAATTTTACTCACAGATTTATTGTCTGTCAAGAACAAAATAGTGGACATATTGAGCAACTAGTCTAGTGAGTATTGTTTAGCAGTAGGTTTGTCTAAGCTTATCTATTCTCTTATCGATTTATCTCCTAGCTACTTCGATTTTTACATTAATGTGGTGATCAGAGTCGAAAGGTAGGTATTATCCTGTGTGCGACGCCTTTCTACATACTGTGATCCTTAGTGGGCCGTCCATATCCTTTTGTACTAGGACATCCAAGAAGGGGACCCTGATGAAGATATAATTCACATATCTCAGCCATAATTTCGGCTTTGCGTTCTATCTATTGTTTTCTTTTTGTTCAAATTCTTCCTTGTATATGTTGCTCAATATTGTGGACAGGAAAAAGACCCATTAGCTTGCTGCCAGAACTCATTTTCCGCCTGGAACTATACAGATGGAAAGGAGTTCCACAATGGCGTCTACACTTAAAAATACCTTTTCGTGTGGCGTCCGCGAAGAGTCTATTGTTCACTATTGCAAGTATATGCAGACATCAATGTTCTTCAATATTCAGATTTCTAGATTGATCTATGAAGTGTTCTGTGTTGCTAATTGTGAATTTCGTTTATTCTGCTGGGTGACTACCAAAAATACAAATGGGACGTGCTATTACTACCAATTGTTAACTCAAGAAACTCACTTTGGAGGAATATTTCAGCATCGCGCGAATTGGCAATTGAAGCAAAAACGTGAGAGTATATGGGGAGTTTACATACGATATTTGAACAATAATTATGGAGACAATGTCGCTGTCATTTCTGATAAAGATGGAACGAGATCTGTTGAAAGAAATCGCCTTTTCCTGAAAACTACTTGAGCTAATTTTATTTTTGAGAAGAATAAGTCGTTGAAAATCGGACAAGCGAAGTTTTAGCCAACAGCAATAGCAAAACTCACTTCATTTTTACATTGACGGAATTGTTTACGAAAAAATAATATTTTATCTTATCAAGGGGAAAGTGATACAAATAAATTAATTATTACTACAGCTATACTTGATATTGTTGAGGAACATTTAGTTGTTGTAGCCGAGAAGGTGTTTTCTCCCAATAAAAAGGAAGAATAGAGTATCTAAAACCTTGGAAAAGAGAACTGATTTTCATGCCCAGGCCGAAATATTCTACAGAAAATCAATATTGTACAAAGCTGGTAACTGCTGGAGTCGTGAGTGTATTCTTGCTTTATGAGGGATACAATAACAAAAAAAATGGGCATAATGACAACTCTTCTCATATGTCATATGGTAATTCAATTACCATGTTGTACCATTGTTTAATTAGCTGCGCTGCCTTCTATAAATCAATTGAAACACTTGAACAGGATGTATCTGCAAGGGCAATTATGGTACAGAACAAATTCCACTGGAGTGAGGTTGGAAAGTGTTCAGAATCTTTTGGATCCCTATAAGAATCAACCAACAACCCACTACAAAGAATCTGAAAATAATGATTTGTAACTACGAAAATAAATGTTGCTAAACTTGTAGGTGTAGAAAGAGTGCACTGCACTGCAATCTGTGGTGTAAAATGGAATTAATTGCCTCAATCCTACTCTGATTGTTCGGGCAATGAAGATGAAATTGTTGGTGACATCAAGCTATGGATAAAATTGCATTAATAAACTGAGATATAGACTAGACAAGTTATTATTCTTCATTCAACAAAAAGTAGGTAAAGGTTTCGTTTAATTCCGATTATAATTCACGTATTCTGAGGTGTCTGATGGTATACCATCTTATGCCATCGGCTACTAGTTCAATGAGAAATATAACAATCTAATGAATCTATTTTTGAAGATTAATTAATTTCTAGATATTTTGCACATTAATAAGAAAGAATTCTAATATTGAAGACGAGTGATATCGTAACGAAATAAATGTAAAAAATTTTCAAACTGACTTTCACCATTTCCAACGAATAATAGGTGTTGAAATGCATTATGAATATTGATATTAGAACGAGTATTAATGCGATGTACAAAATTTTGTATCAATTCGTTCAAATCGTTTCCGGTATTTTTGTATAAATTGTCCTTGAAGACATACAAATCTGTTGGTTTCAAACCAGATGAACGCTTTGGCCAACTCTGAACTTCCATTGATCTTCATCTCTATAATTAATGTTCATCATTACGCTTTAAGAAAATAATTTGTTTAAAGCGGTAGTCTCGATTTGCATCTAAATATGTATTAGAATTTCCAAAACGAAATAAAAATTTGAAACAGAATATGTATATCGTGTATGGTGCAATCATTGGAAATACCTAATACGGGAATATTACATATAATATTTTTCGAATTAAATACAATTTTTTCAGCGGCGTTTTTCCATTTAGTAAGTTTCATTCATCTAAAAAGGATTCATATTTTAACTAATTTCTTCAAAATAATTACATTCCCTTAAAAGCAAAACCCTATTTACTAAAGATACATTCGCCCCTGAAAAAATCGCATTTAATTTGAAAAACATAGTACAGTAGTAAAAAATATAACGAACTCAAAAACGTTTTTTCTTTAGTTAGGTGTTTTCTTTTTTCCATACTGGATATCAGAGTGATTTTAAGGACTGTGGGCTCGTAATAACAATAAACATCGGTATCACCTCACACCACAACTTTGATTAATTATTCGGGACACGTGTTTCGAAAACGCATGTATTCGGTTGATGATGCGGTATTCGGTTGATGATGAAAACCCATGCGTTTTCGAAACACGTGTCCCGAATAATTAATCAAAGTTGTGGTGTGAGGTGATACCGATGTTTATTGCCATACTGGATAATATATACACACATGTATTTAACCTTGTTTTTATGTTAGTCATTCATTACTAGATTCAAGTAAGATATTTTGCAATAATTTATTGTTCAGTGATAGTCTTATATGATATATACGCAGATATTACTATAATTATGAAAGAAATATGCATAGACGGCTCCTGTTTTGAATAATCGTCTATTCTTTTGGTTAAGGCAAATTATAGTTATTTTAAAGACGGATTTCTAATTTATTGATTTCTTCGAAGATTTTATCTTCTACGTAGGTTTCGCAAGAAAGAAAAGATCCGGATTGTGTCTTCAAAGCGAGCAAAACATCGGTTATTTACGGCATGACTGTTACAGGTAATTCTATTAAAATTATCTTCCTCTCATTGTGATCGTTGATTAGAGCCTCAATATCTAAAACTTCATTGGTGACGGGGTCATTGTCGAAGACATCAAATCCTTCCAATCTTTCGTTTGATAAAAGGTCGCACCAATTTTCATATTTATTTGCAAATATTAAAAACCAAATGAGAATGTGAAAAAGGGAAAATAAAAACTAATAACTCTTGTAAAATGCCAAACTCCTGCTTTCTTGAAACATCTAGCAATTGTTTCCTTATTATTATCCATCCACGCAGCGTACAAAAAGTGGATAGCGTCTAAAATCGAGATGCGCTATTCGCCAGTGACAGATATTGTTGGACCATCCTTCTCCTATATCCTTGCTTCGGGACTTTTATTATGCCTTGATCGAGTGGTTGAAGCTAGCACGTGGTGGGGTGGTAGAAAAACCAATTTAATGTTTTTAGGTTCACTTCCTTTAGGTGCGCAGCGCAATTGTCTACCAGCAGAAGTATTTTTACGATCGTTCGATTCAACGTCCCACTCTTGAAGCCATTGTATAAATCGGTCAGAAGTCATCCATACACGAGATTGGGTCGAATAGGTAATTACATGGAAAGGTTTTTAAGTTTTTAAAGCAACGTGGTCTAGTGCACTTTACAATTTTTTTTTTCTGTTTCTGTGTTATTTGTGCAAACGTTGACCGTTCATCGTTCCTTGCTCTATTTTCCTACCTTTACCATTTTTTTAAACTAGAGATTTATCGGGCAGAAGTTCAAAAACCAATCTAAATTCATCGGCGTTAGAAATTTCTGAGGATCAGAGGTGAAGGTCGGAATTCTGGTTTTCCATTTGGATATTTACCTATATGTATACATACATATATTAAAAAAGAAAAAATGTGGTGAATTAGAGAATGATAAATAAAGCAAAATTATTATTATTTTGGTAATTCTTTAATAACAAGAGAAGCTAGATTCCTTAAAATTGTTATATATCCACATTTAAAAGGAAAACGAGAAGTAGGTACTGCATAAGATATCCATATTACACATCACAATGCCACACAATGCATTACATTTACGAAGTAACCATGGAATGTCATAATCACATGTTTACATTAAAACAAACACGTCAAGATTGAAAGAAGAAAATTAATAAATAATTTAAGCGTCATGTCACGTATAGCAATCCAGAAAATGGACGAAGTAAATACCCGTTT